>KE561076.1:0-13045 GCA_000442015.1 Rozella allomycis CSF55 | reverse complement strand
TTGCACATTCAAGACATGAACCATGATGATTAAAGTAATTGAGCCCAAGTCTACGCCATCAAAGCACTCGGTAAGAACTTGGGTCCATTGTCGAACCAAGGCCACTAACATNTGTTTGTTCTTATAAGATCAATTTCAATTAAGCGAATTGAGAATTGATCCATTTTTCATGAAATAGGGGAAGGGTAAATATTAAGCTAAGAAGAAGCCTTTCGGTTCAACATAAAAAATGACTATTCATATTACAATTTACNTATTCTTGACAACCAGTTACCATGGCAACTCCGCTTTTAGTATTACAGATATCCGGGTTCGCGCGCTAGTTAGCACAAAGATAAAACCGTGTTCCAAATTCATCGCTCAAATTGTTTGTTCNTGAGAGTTTCATCTATGTTCAGCATTTGGTTCTGCAAATTATATGTCTGTAAAAAAAAGATATGAAAAACTTCCGGCACTTTTCTTTGAATCAGTTCCTGCTTTTAAATAAAATTGATATGATGGCTGTTATTGACGAGGGCGCTGGACTTTTGAAGTCTTTTTGACTTAAAACCCCCGTGTTCAATTCCCAGTGGATGCGGTTTTTAAAGTTTAATTTTTTTGGAATTTTCAGGAGGGCTTGGTTCGATCCCAAGGTGATTTTGACGAATGGTTTCCCCTTCCTTTACTTTCAATAAAAAATATTTAAATCTGACATTCATTAGTGAAAATCTATAACTAAGTTGAAACTCATTACTCACCCTATTAATTGGTTGATGATCTGTGTGCCCTACTCTGTTTTTAATGAACGGCGCGCCGTACTCTGTTTATGATGTCAATATTCTTTCAATCAACCGCGCTACGTTATCTCATATCTCTACGCTTAATACCTTTTGGAGAGCAATTTTGATTCACGTAAACATTAAAGGAACTGACTGAATGTACCATGAAAAATTATTTATTTAATCAACTCTTGCGTTTGAATGATTGACTCATGTTATCGAATGCGGAGCTTGTTGTCGAACCAGGACTTTCATAATACGCTTCAAGTTGATTTAACTCCTCTGCATTGCAATTCGCGTGATCAACTAACGGAAAAACAAAAAAAGTTTGTTATAAAAGTATTTGCCCTCTTCTCGAGCGTTCTTTTTAAAATGTTGTCATTTTCTTTCCATGACGTCCTATTTTCAAGTAAGATGCGGCTACAAATAATTTGGCATATAGATAGACATTCCGCAACCATGCTCGTGAACATAAAGGTTAACTGGTTAAGAATTTTTTAAGACTTCATGCGCGACATTATTACATTTTCTTTTGCTGATTCATCCAACGGTGCCTGCTAAAGCTTGTTCTGAATTTGTAAAACGTTCCATCCATGTGAATAGCAAAACATAAAACTATCTTTGTTTTTGGCAATCACAACAATACACGACAACGGTTCAAATCTTTATTATCAGTTACGAATTCCACGAGTTCATTAATTTAACAATAACTAGGTTTACCGGGAATAAATAATACATTATGTTTAACATAGTACAAATTCTTTCTCTCGAATTGAAAAAACAAACTTCGTTAGCGCAACGTCATTTATATTTTGGAAATGAATGCGACAGGAAAGCGCAATTTCTCAAAACGTTTAACACCACATGTGGCGGATATCGATTGTAAAGAATAGGTCCGAAAGTCGTCATATTTTGCAATCTTTAGTAAGCTTATGTTAACATAACAGTTAATGAACTATCTGATGGTTAGATATCGTTTCCACAATGATTTAAATTTTTGATCTAAATACTCCCATTTGCAATAAATCTCGTCTACTCCGTTCAATGTCTTAATATCGTAGTTTCCCGATAGTTTGTATCAAATCAACGACAATCCTTAACTTCAAACCTTCATATTTTCATCTCAAATATTCCCCATGTTCTTTGCGTTCACACGTTTTCCGAATGTCATTACTAAGTACTTCTTTGCCCATACGAGATCTTTGACCTTCTGTTATGTCCTCTATTTGCGTCATTTCTCTCTCGCTTATGTTCTTGCAGCAAGTATTTTTTGCTCCTTTGAGTCATGACTAGCCATTCTCTCACTACAGTCTCCTTGTACCGTCGCGTTTTCTCTCCCTGAAACCAACCAATCTTCCATTCCCGCTGCCTCATCATTTGTGTCTTCTCGTCATGTTCATTGTGGTTTCATATTTCGTCTGCTTTCGCTTTTCTCAATATCCCGCTTAAGAGTGTCAGCCTTGAAGATTGTGGCTTTTGGATTTAGAATATGGACTAGCTCTCGGAACTCTTTGGATTCAATCATGGCAGACGACTGGTCCTGTGTCACCACACATTTGACGATGTGCTCAGCAAGGATTCTTGCGTGAACACCGCACGCATTCTGTGCATTTTGTGGCGCAAAAACAGCGTCGTCGTCACCAGCTTGTACTCTTTCCCAATGGCAGCGGTGTCCCCGTGCATGCGTAAGGAAATTCGACGTTGTCTTTGCATCTTACCGCAGATCTTGCATTTGGCCTTGGCGCCATTTTGCACATCTTCCAGACGTCTGATGCTTGCTTGCCATGGGCAGATGCAGCGGCAGATGCAGAATTAGATGCGCTATTGCTGACCAAGTCAGTTACTTCAATGATATCATTCTCAAGGTCGCAATCAATGATGATTGGGGTGTCAGCGGGGGCGGCTATGTTGTTCGTGGGTTGGTTTTCCATGTTCACTTGGTGTTTCCCCTTAACGTCGACCATTTAGTATATATACATAGGAAAACGTAATTTGAACCAATCATAGTACGGGAGGAAGAGCTAAAAATACAAGCCAATGAAAATCGAAAGTATTAGCAAACTATTTGTCAAACTATTTGACAAACGCTGAAAACAAACAAATACCGAAGGTATTTGTTCTACAAACATTTGTCCACCCTAGTATTTGTGTTTGTTTGTTTGTTGCGGATGAAGCTTCTCTTCGTTCCTTCTTTTTCTATACTTCATCTCCTCTTCTGCCAACATCTTCTCTTTATCTTTATCCATCTTCCTCTCTCCTATTGTCGTTCTTTCCTCAATTTCACCTTTGTCATTCCTTCAGTTTTTCCATATATCTACATTCTCTTTCCCTCTCTCTCCTTTTCACTCATCCGTCTGTCCTGCCTCTTCCTTTCTTCCCGTTTTCTATAGTTCATCTTTCTTCTGCTCTCCACTCTTTCTCTGCCTCCCTCTCTCTCCACGCATGCTATGCCTCTCTCTCCCCTCTTTCTCTCTCCCTCCCTCTCGCTCCACGTTTTATCTCCCTCTCTCTTTTCATCTCCTCGCTTTTTTCTACTCTCTCCCTTTTTCTTCGATCTACTCTCTTTCTCTTTCTCCCCTACTTGTATCTTCTGTCTTTCCTTCTCCTTTCTACTCCTGCTCTCTCCACTCTTTCTCTCGCCATGTCCTCTCGCCACTTCTTTCTCTCTCCACTCTTTCCACTTCTTTCTCTCTCCACTCTTTCTCTCCTTCTCTCTCCACTCTTTCGCTCCTTCTCTCTCCACTCTTTCTCTCCCTCTCTCGCCACTCTTTTTCTCCCTCTTTTTCTCGTCTATCATTTTACCTATCTATTCTTCTCTTTCGTCTACTTCCTTTCACTCTCGTCCATTTCTCTTTTCCCTCCTTCTCTCCATCTACTCTCTCCCTTTCTCTTTTCCCTTTTTACATCTACTCTCTCCCTTTCTCTTTCCCCTCTGTGGCTCCATCTACTCTCTCCCTTTCTCTGTCCCCTCTGTCGCTCCATCTTCTCTCTCTACTTCTTTCTTTCTCTCTCCTTTCCTCATCACGTTCCCTCACCGAACTTCTTCGTCATTTAAGTTCCTTCAAACTTCTTCTTCATCATCTAAGATCTAAGTTCCTTCCTCGAATTTCTTCCTCCTTCATCAAGTTCCTTCACCCCTCCTGGGCTTCAACTTCTCCTTCATCATCTAAGTTCCTTCTTCGAACTTCTCCCTACTCCAGTTCTCACATACCGGAGGACCCAAATCTGAGTATCGAATCAACACTTCTGCGCGCCGGGCTCATAACTCNCAAGTTCCTTCACCCCTCCTGGGCTTCAACTTCTCCTTCATCATCTAAGTGCCTTCTTCGAACTTCGTCCTCCTTCATCACNGTTGACATGAAAATCCAAAGAATCAAAATTTACGAGCTTGAAATCTCAATGGAACACTACAGAAGCTTATGGAAGAAATCTTATCAAATTACCATGGAAACCAACCTTATAAAAAGGACGCAAACATTGAATAAACCCCGGTTCATTACTGGTTCATTACTAGCTTATTGGTTTAACCTTACCGAAAGGCATTTTATTTTTAGCAAGTTAATACACCAATCTTTCATCACACTTCTTCCATAAGCCTCTGCAACTAATTCAAATCATCCAAAACAAATCTGAAATCGTTACTAATCTCAATGTTTATTAAGTTTTTATCAAGTTTCTTTAGGAATCAATTAATAATAATCAGAAATAACAAATCAATCCACCTAAATAAAACCAATTTATTAATTTTAAAACTTTTTCCCTCTGGCTGCATATTTAATGCAATAGGATTNTTTACTAGAATACCTCCCCGTCCAGTTAACGAGCACTGCGAGACTTGTATAGTTATATTAATTAAAAGGTAAATTTTTTTGACATTTCTTAATTAGAACAAGATAATGGTGATTCGGGATTTGCAGGAGGGAAACGGTAAATGAAGATTACGGATAGAAGAAAGCGCTAAAATGAATTCCTGAATTGTTTTTGAAAGTAGATATCGATTTAAACAATTTCCATGTAGTGCTAAATCGTCCATTACGAAAATCTCTTTTGTAGCGAACAAGATTACAGCGGCTATGATCCTTCGTGGCTTTGCATAAATCAAATAAACAAATTTAAATTTCCATAGCAACTTCAAACTAATGTAAAATAAAAAAATGATAAAGATAGAAAAGAGTTGTTTTGTGTGGTCGCAATGTTTTTTGAATGCCCCGCCTACTGGGTCCAGTTTATGTATACAAAAATCGGTAGTCAATTGCAAGAATCGAGTCCGTCAGTATATATTATGTTCTTTGAAACGATAAACTTAGGGAAGCCTTCGAAGGAAGAAATATTGAGGTTTTAAAGAACAATCAAATTATTAAATAATAGGTGTCTGGCTGATAAAATAACGATAACAATCACAAAGATTTATTTTTTTGCTGAATTAATGACGGCAGGGACGTATTCATTTTGTTGATGGAAATTTGCTAGAGATTCCGTTAACTGCGTCATTAAACTTGTAAAAGAGGTGGATCTTGTGAATTGATGAGCATCAAGAGAGTTTTCAGCAATGCTATAATGATGGGAAAATTGCAGTGCAACGGGTGAGTGTTTTAAAGTGAACGGAGACGGGTCAATAACAGAAAGAGGCATACAATTATAGAGAGGAACGATAGGTTCAAAAATTAGACAACCAAAAGGTGTTGAAGTCTGTACTGGAATAATATCGGTTTCTTTGAAATAATTTACAACGTCAAAGGAACGTATTATAATTGGAATAACGTCGGCTCTTTCGGTCTTCAATTTTTTGGAAAGAAATAAGAAATTAAGGAAACAGGAGATTATCAGGTACGGAATAATTGGAAATTTGATTGTAGAAATTACCGTAGAGAAAATCATGTGAAAGTCTAGATGAACTGATTGTACAAACACTTCTTTCATTTCATTGAGATAGATAAGAGTAGAGTCGATGTTTTGGGAAAGAAAGATTAATGCAGCCAGAGCAAGAGCAAGAAAAGATAAGAGTTTGATTTTTGTACCATTCTTCTGAACTGAGAATTTTATGGATTCAATTCTACTGGGGTTTAAGTCAGAGTTTAAATTATTAAAAGTGGGCATCGCTGTTACAATTGCCCCATTTGAATGAATGATTTCAATAGAATTTGTATTAATTTCAACTCTTCCAGTCATAACGCCCAGTTCATTATTAATTTCTTTTTTACGTGTATCAAATAAGGCCAACTTTTTGTTCATTTCATTGCAGACGTGATAAAGCCAAGCCGTGAAAATTATCAACGCAAAATAGAATGGCTTTATAAAGGCTTTAAAAAATTGCAAAGATCATCGAATTTCGTATTATTGATATCTGGGCCATTTGACGAGAGGATTTCGGTTATTTTATTACTTTCCCTGTTTCCTTTTAATTCCTTTATGTTTGTGTCTTTTCCCGTAACAATTTCATAATTTTCCTTATTTAAATTTAACCAGGGTTGTACATGTTCACCTATTAAATTTTGATTTATTGAATTTTGATTTGTGAGAAAACGATTATTAAAGACTTCAGGGATTATTTTATTTGAAGGAAAAATATCAATAAAACTATCCAAAGAGACACAATTTTGGCATGACCTAATATAGCTAACCAAGAAAGTCATTAAAAGAGAAGCCATAACTGCATAAGCTAGATATTCCAAACGTTTTAAATTTTTTTTATCAATCAAGTCGAATTCAAATAGATGGAAGCTGTTATGAAAATGATGTTGTGGATATGGAATGGTGTCACCTTCAGTTCTAACCTTGTCGAATGACTTTGGTGAAGTCATGTCTCGAATCTTATCCAAATACGGTTTTAATTTATTTAGAAGAGTCGATTTCATTGAATTGTATTTGGATACAATTATGCCTCGAATCTTGCTGTAATGTGGTTTTAATGCAATATCTAAATGATTTGTTATCTCTGGACCGATTTGATACAAAAAGTACCAAAATAACGCCTCGATTGGAAATAAGTCTTCGAATTCACCACTAATAACGCCAGTTCTAGCAAGTGGTACAAACACATATGGCAGCATGTTGATCAATAAAACAAAAACTCTATGAATGATAAAACCAAAGTATGAGGAAACATAGCCTGACTTGATGGCAAAGTCTTCGAAATAATAGTATAGTCTCTCAATGGTAGACACAACAAAACGGGAAAAAGAAAGAACGACATAAAAGAATAGAAAAATAAAGAAAATCAATGAACACAAAGGAATCACAAAGGATAGAAAATCAAAATCGCGTGGAATCATAACTACATTTTTAAGAATTGCGAAAAGTGCAAATGTAAGTATGATGAAAACATATTCCTTCTTAATGTTTACGTCTTTGAAGAGAGAGAAAAATTCCGAGAAAATTCGATACAAGAATCTAACAACAATATTGACATTTCCTTGCTCGTTTCTTTGTTCATTTCTAATATCAATATCAGCATTTCTTTGATCATTTCTTTGATCATTTCTCTGCTCATTTCTTTGATCATTTCTTTGATCATTTCTCTGCTCATTTCTTTGATCATTTCTTTGATCATTTCTTTGACCATTTCTCTGCTCATTTCTTTGATCATTTCTCTGCTCATTTCTTTGATCATTTCCTTGATCATTTCTTTGATCATTTCCTTGATCATTTCTTTGATCATTTCTAACAAATCTGCTTAGAACACTGCCTAGAACATTTCTAGCTACACTGCTAAGAACATTTCTTTCACCATTTATCTCTTCATTATTATTTATCTCTTCAACATTTCTTTCAACATTTCTTTCAACATTCAAATCACAATCTTCCCTGTTACGGCTTTCATGGACACTGACATCCCTGTTGACATCGCCGTGTCTGTTTCTATTACTATTCGCATTACTGTGGTCTGATGACATTTGAGATTTTTCGGCTATTGACTTCATTTCCCTTGCTATTTTTTCTGCTTGTTCAAGATGTTTTTGTTTGGCAGCATCATCAGTTGCACTATTTCCTTTGTTAAGAATACCGACAACCGTGTTATATCTTTTTATGAACTCATTAATACTCTCAATCTCAAATTTGACATTCGATTTCTTCCGTTTGTTCAAATCATCTTTAAACTGCTTAGCGCGTTTCTCTGTATTATCAAGGTTGCGTTGTTTGGATTTCAATTCTTCTTTTGCCGATTTGTTGACGCCATCTTTGTTGGAGTCCAAAAGGGTTGAAAACTATATTATTCAGTGGTATGAAGAGGTTACCGCATCTGTTGTTATGTTTCCGCTTACATGAATCAAATCTGGACCAGCCTCAATCTTAAATTGAGAGTAAAGCAAGTTAAATAAATTGCCTTGGCACGATAGCAGAAAATGGTCTTTATTCAAGGCGACTTTAACCTCTGCTGAAACGAACCCAAGATTGCCATAACCTTGGAAATCTAAGGTGGGGAATTTTCTAGCTTTCCTCGATATATCAATCTCAAACGTTGGGCCTAGGTCACTGTTCTTAAATCTTAAAATCTCAAGACCAAAAATATTGATTGGACCAACTTCAATCTTTGAATATAATCTTTCTGTGTCAAAATCAAATACAGCACTTGTGGTAACTCCCAAAAGAGTCAGCTTTGTCTTTATGGAATAGCCTTGTTTGTAAACTTTCTTGCCTAATTTTATTTCTTTTGTGGAAAATATGAAACTAAAGTGATCTAGTCTAAACAGGTTGTTTAACAAATCTGGAACGGAATCAGCTATGCAATCGTCAAGTAAAGCGCCGACAAAGTTCTTCAATGATATGCCATGCAATGATAAATCCACCAGCGACATGTCAGCCCTGCGCACAACTAATCCGCGACCGCCGAAATTATATCTTGCAGTGCCATATTTCGCTTCAAGTTGAATCAGAAATTCTAATGTAAAAGGAGGGCCCGTTGTAATGCCAACTTCAAACTTCAAATCCTTGGTTGTCAAACGCTCAATACCCAATGTTCTTTTCCACTCACCATTCACAGATACACTAACGAGAAAACTCAATGCAGCACTTCTCTTCTCGATCGCCCCATTCAAATCCAAATCAATATAGCTTTTAATATCCTTAGTTCCTTCAAGAATAAAGTCCCCATAGTCGAATTCTTCATTTTTAATTGTAAATATCAAATTGATACCCATCCCAATCGCCAAATCAGACTTGTAGTATCGGAAAAAAGCATTCACCTTTCGTATTGCGATTCCATTAAAATTTTCCAATTCTCTTTTGTCTTTATCTTCATTCTAATATATTTACGTGACATTCATAGTTACCTTAATGTCCAAGGCCAATTCAATCTCATCTTTGTTCCCAAACCCGTGAAATGCCAAATTTCTAGCTTCACCAGTTCCTCCCAGAAAGATATCAAGAACTTTATTAAAAAAACTTTCCCCTGGAATTGTAACATTGGCTCTCATCCCAACCCCTTGCTTAATCACCTCGTTATCCTGAATCAGCACATATCGATCCTTCAACATTAATTCGTGGACTTTGGATACCACAATGTTTGCATTAGACGCATATATAATCAGATTGTGGATATTCAACTGGAAAATATTCATCTCTCTTCCAAAGCCACCAATATGAAGCAGTTTAAACGGATCCACGTTCTGCACACGGCCTGCGATCGCTAGCTGCACGGAGTTTTCTTTATCCACTTGGCCGATAAAAACAGCTCTAATCGATCCTACGTTTACCATCCACATGTCCGTTACCTTTTTGAACTCGCATATCAGACTGAATGGAAAGTATCGCGCCTTCTTTGTAAATGTATATTCCAATAACAGCTCTTTCAATCCACAGCTCCTCATTGTAATCATCAAGCGTAACGGTCGGCTTTCCAGTAAGTTCTGCAACAAACTTCAGCAGGTGCACATTCATTACTTTAGCTTCAACATAGGTGCCATCGGTATCTGAATCGCCATGTTTACATCCAATCTCCACGAACGCGTCCACGTTTGCCAATTTCACAGCTTTGATTGGCCCTAGCTTAAACGATCGCTTCGCATCAGATCCCGACCTGTGTTCTATTTCAAGGGGCATCTGCCATTCATATTGCTTCTCAAACATGTTCAGTGTAACATTCGTTTCTCCCTGGAAACTAAAATACTCGACAGATTTCGTGGTAAAGTTGAACTTTAAATTGGCACTAACCTTGGGCATTTGAAAACTCAAAACGGATCGATCATATTGAAGAGCTTCAAGTTCAAAATCATTGCCAGAATTTAGTTGCATTTTAAGATACAACAAACCCCTTTGATACCAAAGATTCGTGGATCCACCAACACCTCCAAACCTCCCTTCAGCACTACCAGCAAATCCCCACTTTTCTTTTTCAACTGCATTGTACGTTAAATTCAACTTTAAATTTTGCACAGAAATCCGGCTTTCTCCAAAATCAAATGTTAATGGTTTTGTAAACGCACCAAGGGATACGTCACAAAGTGCGACCTTATTGTTTACAAGACGGACAATGGCACCATTTACAAATATAGAACTAATCGCTTCTGTAATAAACTTTGGAAAATACGTGACATCGTCTTGTATTAACGGAAATATGCCTTGTAGTGCCCGAATCGGTTGAAGGTCTTCATTAAAAAATATGGAGTAGTCAACAGTAGTGTCATTGATTCTTGCCTTGGAGAATGTAAATTGATGCCCAATTCCATTCCACTCCCCTATTAACCTTTTATCCTGGTTTTGAATATTAAGCTCGATTCGCTTATCATCTACTTTACCTTTCACATTGCCTTCAATATAGTTTTTCTTTTTCGAACAAAAGAAACGAAATTCCAAGTTTGAAACATTCCACTCAAAAACTTTCATGATACTCCTCGGTCCAGTATTAAGACTAAAATACACTTCTCGGTAACTAATTGCCTTCTTAGCTGGATCCCAAGCCAAAATCCCATTCAGTTGAACCCTAAAATCATATTTTGAACCATTGAATTCGACCCCCTTAATGTTGTTCGCATGACTCGCAACATTCCATTCCTCGATCAACTCAAATACCTCTTTATTTTTAACACTGTATTCCATTTTAAAACTTGATGTTCTCCCAGAAGATCCAGGACCAAAATTTACCCAAGCCTCACCTTTAAACTCATCCTTGTCCTTTGCACCATCAATTCGCCCAATTAAACTTGCATGCCAAGTTCTTTTACAAGTATCACACTCCCTATAAAGCTCAAGTATTAAATTAGCCGGTTTTAGAACCATTAAAGGAGACAAGGAAATTCGAGCTTCCGCGATAGAAATCACCAACTTCATCTTTTTGAAATCCAAAAAGTTGCCTCCGCTCGTCAAAGAACTCAATATTCTAATAGATATACTACTAAAAGTCGCTTTTGGCAAAACTCCCTTAAGTTTACTCTCAAATTCACGCAACAACCTTTGAGGTAAAAACCATCCAATCACTTTAAACAGGTTCAAGCTTTGATTTACGGGCTCCATTGTTAACATGAACTCAGATTCATTCCAGGCCAAATGATCTTGGCCGTGCGTAAGACCTAATTTCCACCTCGCTTCCCCTTTACATAAAATCCCCTTAATCTGAAATCCAAATGATCTTCTGTCAAAGTCATAACTGATACTAACTCTAAAATTCGAAATTAATAGGGTCAAAAAGTCATTCGCTCGAATTTTAAAAGCAGTAACCTCGTCAGAATTAAGCCTCAAATACCCTAATGCGCTACCATCACTCTTTGTTCTCAAAATACCTTCAACTTCATTGATTACGAGATGAGACAAAAGATCATTGACATCTTGAGGAAAAAAATATTTGGGCGCCCAATCAAAAAACAAATCAAAACACTCTAACATGCTTTTCATAATCTCAATCCGAAAGTAGCTCTCATTTTCCGAAAATTCTAAAATTGACACAGGGAACTTGACGTTATCCTTGACTATATTTCCAACCCAAAAAAACATCGGAGATGATAATGTATTATATAAAATTCCATTAACCACCTCTTGGCCTAGTAAAATCCAGTCTTTGTAAAATACAAGATCTTCGTTCAAGACGCTTGAAATAGCACAACCACGCATGGAGCTTCCGTAAAAATGCTCCAAGTTTTTAAATCTCTTCGAATATTGAGAGGCGAGGTTCCAAACACTCGGATCATTGCTATCTATCTCCGTGTACTTTTTCCCACACACTTTTTCAATAGTATCTATACTTGTTGGTAATATTGTCTTAAGTTGCTCAAAATTTTTACAACAAAAAACTGAAAACAACAAAACAATAAAAAAGCACTTTTTCATCCAGGGTACTTAACGTGGCTTACCATAGATGATAAGGGTCCGAATAAACTGAATAAACGGGAAGAACTTTTTTATTTCAAATTACATGTGATTATCACTAGTGGTACCCCCGATCAAACTTTCAGCAGATGCTTTGAAGAAATTATAGATACTTGTCAGAATATTGTTGAAATCAAAATGGAAATTAAATCTTAAATCCCGGCCGTCAAAAGAAAATAAAACATCTAACGTGATTGATTTTTTTCTGTCATTCCAAGAAAAGTCAAATTTGATATCATGAAAACGAAGAAGATGTATCCTGCATATAAGATCTACAATAGCTTTCCCGATTTCGATAGCTCTCTTCAATGCTTCAACAACGTTATTAATCAGTTTTTCAAAGGCAAGACTCATGGTTCTGAAAATGTTCGCCGAGGACCTCTCATAGTTCATTACAGGTGTCATGACGTGACCTACTAGAGGAATACCAAATGCCTCGAGGGATGACGCTGTTGCATAAAAATCATTTTTCGAACTAAAGAAATCCATGGCGGAAAGTAAAAGAAAAAGCAACGAAAGCATGGATATTCTTACAAGGGTTGATAGAAAAAAAATTTAGTTGTAGATTTAAATCTAAAATCTCAAGGTAACAAGCTCGCAGTACCCTTTTGTTAGACGGGATTTCTGGGAATGACTTTTGATGATTTTGAAAGTCAGCATTTCAAAAGCTGGAAACTTGGAATGAAAAACCAACGCCAAAAAGCATCAAACGATTTCCTATTATGTCATTGAATTCAAAATTCCAAAATACCATCTACAATTGAATTTAATAGGTCGGAGTCAACCTTTCTGTGATGCTCATCCAGGGATAAGCAATAAATATTTTTGATCCAATAATTGCAAATCTCATCTATGATGATTACGACTTCCACTTATATTTTCTCGGCTAAATCTGCAAGACTTATAAATCCCCTTTTGGTATTACGCGTATGTAAGTGAATTTTGGACCTGTTTCGAAAATCGCGCAAACGGTTTCGCAAATTTTTTTT
>KE561074.1:11777-60658 GCA_000442015.1 Rozella allomycis CSF55 | reverse complement strand
ATAAAATTCTCATTCAGCGAATTTACAAACCATAAAGATGTGGTTACAATATATTTTAATATTCATAAAATTTATTTTTTTCCTTTCTTCTTTTTCCCTCTTGGCTGTAAATTTATCGTGTTAGTNTTCCTTTCTTCTTTTTCCCTCTTGGCTGTAAATTTATCGTGTTAGTAGAATTCGTTCCTTCCTGCTTTAACAAAGAGTCTAATTTTTTAGCAAAATCGCTAATGAGTGAGTTTTCTATATTAATATTAAGAGCTGCGTACTACTTTTATATGTGCTCGATGAAAGATTTACTTTCAGCCTTCCAAAGGTCAGCTGATCGCGACAATACCTCTTTCTTGGTTCAACAACGACTTGAAGATTTAAAAGCTCGGCGCATTTTACTAGATTCTGTATTGTTGGATCAGGAATTTTAAATGACTTGGGAACTCTCCTTCCCTGTGATACAGTCAGGTTGGTATTAAAATAGGCAGGATATAGATTAATCCATCTTCATAAAACCTTATTTTATAGTTTACGACTTTGTATCTTCTTCTGATACCGAGGACTGCATAACTCTATAAATTTCTTGAAAATTCTTGAATTCATCGCTAAATTTGATACTATTTTGAATTCAAAAACTGTATAATTCAATCTGTAACTGGTTAACCAATATCGCAAATCTCTTCTCGTAATAATCATTACGTCTTTATTGTTATCATTTAGCCGTTGGCTGCGCCTCTACATCGAAGATGTCTTCACCGAATCTATCGTCACGAGAGTCTTTGATTACACGATCTCATTGGCAAAAAGAAACTGGAAATGACGTATGTCATCTTTGTAAGCGATTGCTGAATTTGAGAATTGGAAGACATCATTGTCGAAAGTAGATTCTGTTATTTGATTTGAATAAGATGTGGGATGTTTGTTTGCTCTTTACACTCAGATCCGTTTGAAATGAAATTAGATGTCAAAGCGAATCATGATCCTGTAAATGGATTCATGTGCCGAGTCTGTCAAATTTGTTACGAATCAAGAGAAGGGTAACGGATATTTAAAATTTCAAACAGATTTACTTCTTATGGCTATACTACCGATCACACTTATTTATTTACATCCAAAGCGAGAAAATTCAATGAGAGAGTCAGCCTTGAGGCTTGTCGTTTGTTAAAGCGGAAAGAGAAAGTAAATTCGATGAATTGAATATATAGCTGCTCAAATCCTTGTCAGAAGAAAATAATAAAATAAAAAGGTCTAGCTCTACTAGCAGCATGTTCGACAGTCGCTTAAGTTCCTTGTTCGCTGTTGGATCTCTGCAAAGAATTGAAGAAAACGCAGTACCATGGCAGCCAAATGACGAAGCAACACACTGTCCCATTTGTTTTCAGGTAATTATAAATAAAGCTTTTGAAAGGCATTCAATTTATTTGGTTTACGAAGGCATCATTGTAGGCTATGTGGAAGAGTAATCTGCGATTTTGATGCACCAGAAATTGATGAAAATGGTATAAAATTAAGGCAATGCAAGGAATGTGTAGCGACCATAACGAGATACATGCACAAAACCTCGGATTCTAATTTGGATTCCTTTTCATTGCAAATTTGCAAAATATACAAGGTAAAGAGAATGATCTTTTTCAATTTAGGAACTCTGCAAGGAAATACAATTTGTGGATGGCACTTTACCCAAATTTAATGGACTACTTGAATTGTTTTCATCAAACTGCATTGTTACGGATAAACTTAAGAATGATTACCATTCAGCAAACATTCTTCGTAAATCATTGTCTGATTCCTTTGTTCGAATTGATAAGCTCTCGTAACATGTCTAAAATTTAACATAAAGGAAACAAATAAAATTAATAACGATCCCAGAGGATGCAAGTCAAAGACACAAGCTTGTGAATTCACTTATTCACTCTATTACTTTATATCTTCAAAACCACATGTTCACATTACGAATGATGCCAATTCTAAAAAATAACAAGTTTATATTTAATGAAAACGATAAAGTTGACGATAAACCATTGGAGTCAACACCAATCGTATCGTCTAGTCCGTCAGTATCATTCGCACAAACTTTCTTTTCATTGTTCAAAACTGAGTCACAATCAATATCAGAAGACGACAAAGAAAAGCTCTCTATCTTTGAATTTCAAAAGAATCAAGTGCAAAACTATCTTCAGGATGCGATGAAATCTCGTAGGCTAGATGATGTACAGAGTTTGAGACTTTCTTTAAAGGAAATAGAGAACGAAATTAATAGAATTAAAAATAAAAATTAGCATTTTTTCTCGACTATTTTAGAAAATTAAAAAGTGAAAAACGATCCTGGCACGACTCGAACGTGCAATCGCCTGATCCGTAGTCAGGCGCCTTATCCAATTTGGCCACAGGACCTTGTGGCAATAACACTTTGTGAAATAATTTGTATAAAAGTCATTTATTCTGGATAAATCCATCTCCCTCTTTCTCCAACGCAGCCATCAACTGGTCAATTTTCCCTGACACTAATGCTACTCGTGATTCAAGAGACTCTAGAACGGGTTCTGCTGACTCTGTATCATTTTTGACATTGTTTAACATTCGCTGTAACTCATCCATCAAGCGTACGGAGTCTGTGTTCAAAACCGGGATGCTAGTTGATTCATCTTCTTTGGCGTTTGTAAGCATCTTTTTGTAACACCTTACCAAGTATTCGAAAATTACTAAATGCTTTTGACAAGAAGAACCAATAAATCTCAGACCAAAATTGTAGCGGATGCCATTAAAAAGAATAAAGGCACGAGATACCGTTCTCTAAATAAAAGACAATATAAATAAATATTCAGGTTGACATTCTGGATCTACGATCGCCTTGGTCTTTGGGCTTGAGCGACTTAAGTAGAAGTTAAAACAAAGATGTGATTGCGTATAAGTTTGGTCTGTCAAGAAAGGTGGATGTAAATTGGATTTAAACGGAGTAAAATAGCAAAAGATGATTAAGCTTTCATCGATAGTAATGATTTCCACTTCTCGTCATGTATACCACTTTTCTCCAATATTAGAATGCGATGACGCAGTTCAAACAGCTGGCATAAACTCTACCGAGCAATTGCATGAAATTAGCCCGACGTCAATACAAGAATCCAAGGTTTGCAGCCATCTGCATTTCAACTCCATATCCAAAACGATATCTCTTGTAAGGGGTCATATAGGACCGCCATTATCACTGGAAGTTCAAGTTAAAGTTCTTGCGGCTCCAATAACCATGTATGACCATCCATTATTGTTGCAATCTAACCTTCCTGGTCATGCTTGCGTTGGTCAGATTATATCTTTAGGCAGCCAAGTGACAAGCGTTACACTAGGACTATCAATAGGAAGTATTGTTGCAATATACAGACCGGTTGGGTGCATGAGCGAGTATTTGAATGTTACTACCAACGAGATACTAACTGAAATTCCCAGAGAACTTCAAACTTCGCTACCGATTGTAGCCTCCCTGTTGTTGAATTACTTGTATGATTGACATTCAAGCATCATTTAGAATTGCTTATCACCTTTTGTACCATTGCTTGAAGCTCTCTGAAGGACAAAGAATCCTTGTGAATAACGGAGACTCTGGGGTAACAAGTTCTAGCTTCCTTTACGAGGTTGGCCAAGCGTTAATACAGCTCGCATTGAAGCACAAATTACGAATTTCTTCGACGGTGCAGAATAGCATGCAGTCACGTCTAGTAGGATCAAATGTGAACTATATTGATGTGAACGACACATCATTATATTACAGTGACTATTTAGGTGGATTCGACGCCATTTTTGATGGACATGTGCCAACAAAGAATTTCAGCACAATATCTCAACGGCATCACAGAAAACTTTTCAAGTCTCTGAAAGAAGGTGGTCATTTAATCATCTATGGCATAATGACTACGCGGGTGATTGATAATCTTGAAAAGTCTTTGAAGAGGTCGCGCAAGGACTCGTTTAATACTGGCGTACCAATCAAAGAACCCAGTTTAAACATTCAAACTCAAGGACATAGTTCTACTTTAAATGAGCCCATTAATAATCCCCATAATGTGAATAGTAACTTGCATCCACAATCTGAACAATACAAACACTCGCCAACATCAAAGGAATTGAGCATGGAGACTGCTAAGACGTTGGCATGGTACGGTCTTCAAAAACTGAAAGTTTGGGAAAGGTAAATGTTGATAGTAAGATTTAGAGAAAATCAGTGACGCTGTTTGATTTCTGGAAATATTATGACAGACATAAAGACGAGGTTAGAATGGATCTTCGCAAGCTCTTCTCGATGACGATGGATGGACTTTTGAAATCTCAAGTTGATGTTACTAGTATGAATGAAGCTGCAGTGTTAATAAGTCGAATGGACGACTTTTCACGTAATGAGACTAATTTTGCCAGTAGAGACGAATTTAGTGGTCAGATTGTTCTAGTCAATTGACGAAACAATAAATTTTAACTTTTAAATAACTGAAAAAAGATTTTATACTTTATTTTGATGTTTATTTTGATATTTTTAGATTTGTTGATGAGCCCCTGATAGATTTTAGATCTGGATGGCTGGTAAATGCAGTGTGGTAGAATCTTGAGACTACCGATGTGACTTTGAGCTTCTTGTGGCTGCTTTCGATGCTCTCCAAGATTGAAAGAAATTTATCAACCCACCTTGAAACATCCTTGTCGCTAATTACATCTTTTCTGTATTGAAGTATTGCGGTGAGATTCTCAATGTTGTCAAAAATGGTTAGTTTCATGTCATAATCATTGCTTGAATCAAAAGTCCATACATGGGAGGCGGAAAGCACAGAAATCATTTCTTCTGGAGACTTTCCTTGCAGCTTCCACACTTCACAATCTGAGGGAGAAACATACGAAAAACGAATATTCAAATCGAGATTCATAGCGAGTTCTTTTCTTAAAACATCCAAAGGATAAAAGTGATGAAAGGAGCCTCTCTTTAATTGGGAAAATATTTCTGAAAAAGATTCATGAAAAGTAATATCGCGATCGCTAAAATCAATTTTAACAGGAATAACGCTAGTGAAAGGCCCAACTAGCGTTGCTGTTGGCGGTGAACGTTTCTCAACTCCAATTAGAAATTTCTCATTTCCAATAATGTGACGAATTAAAATACCAAATGAATTTATGAGACAAGTTTCAAATAAATTAACTTGCTCTCCTGAATTAATAAAAATATCTTCCATGCTCTTCTTTGTTGAATCTTTATGCTTGTCTTGAATCCCCTTGACTATAAACCAATCCTTGACAAATCTTCTTATTTCTGAGCCTATTTTGTGTCTAATTGGAAATGAAAGCCATTCATGGGTTTTCCTAATAGAAGTCGTTAAATCAGTTAAACTCCAATCGCTGTTCAAATTCCTAAAGTTGTTTGCCATATTCCCTGTATAGTCAAATCTCGCTTCTGGAATCTCAAAATCTAACAATGGAGGGTTCATTAAATTATTGTATTTTATTATTGTGTCTTCTGTAATTTCCAAATCATGCTGCAACTTTGAATAGCTATCAGATATTTTTGATAATTCTCTTTTCAACTTTGATATTTTTCTTTCAACTTCAAATTTAATGCGACTTTGTTCCTCTAAACATATTCTGAATCGATTTCTCAAAAACGCTGCAATCGCCAACAGCTTCTTCTTTTCCTTTGTAAGCATTTTCACAGTCAAATTTTCTTCTTTAATTTGAGAAAACGCTAAAAGAGAATCTTCATTTAATCGTAAAATCGCTATAACATCCCTGGAAATACCCTGGCCAATCAAAACATCAATCAGATTTTCATTTCCATATTCTTCCTTTAGCATCACTTTCATCAATTCAATTTTATATTTATCGTCAATTTCTTCTTCGCTAATTAAATCCATCGTAAAGATATCAAACTTTTTTCGTTGTTCAATACATTCCTTCAATGAATGCTGCAACTGGTTCATTCGCTTTTGGGCGGCATCTCTTAAATGCTTCAAATTGTCAAATTTCTTTTCCAGATTTTTCAAACTAATTTTTACATACGCCAAATCTGCAATATTGTCTTTCAAACTATCCACTAGAACAGACCTCCAAAATGCAATAGCCACTGACAATGGCTTTACTTTGGATTCTTCATCTTTAAAATACTCCAATGCTGTCCCACCATTCCCTATTCTGCTCTTTATTTCATTAATAAGATCGTGAAATGAAGGTTCTTCCTTGTCACGAAAATGCTCAACTAGTCCAACAATTGTCTGTGAAAGCCACGAACAAGATCGTTGGTCAGCAATCAAAGATGACAATACTACACTCATCAAATACTTTTCACAATTAGCTTGATCATCAATCGGATATACGAAAACTTTAAATAGTTCAATCGATGGATTAGACTTGCAAACAAATTTGTCGGTCTTTTTATAAAACATTTCTGCTGTAACAAACGTTTCATTTAATTCATCCCTTGACGTACTCTTCTCCTCATCAAATTCTACCACCTGCTGCACTATATTCTTAAATTCATCAAGCTCAACAGGCAATTCATCTCTCCACAAAGTTGTCCTCACAACCTTTTCAAAGATAGTAGACTTTACAACTTGAGGCTGCACATCAACATCATCGACACTAACGTTCGAAAACTCCGTTCGTAGTATTGGAATACAAAGCACAATCACTTGGCATATCTTTTCAATTTTCTCAATATTCACGCTCTTTGTATTCAAAACATGACCTTGATGGACATAAAATTTTGAGAAATCTTCCAAGGATTTTTGTTTGGCAAAAAAGTACTGTTGAAACACTGACAGCGGATATTTCAAGTAGGGACCCGGCTCCTCTTCTTCATTCAAGTACTCGATAATTGGCAAAGTTTCAGTCAACTCCAAAATTGAATCATGCACAACTTGCCCTTCAGGCTTGACCTCAGCATTGCTCAATTCCAACGAAGAATCTATTACAGATTCTTCCTCAATCCTTTCCACTCTACTGTACTCTTTTTCCTTTGGTTTAGACACCTCTTGAGGCACCGGCGTCTGTCTCTTTACAATAGGCTTAGAGATTGTGTTTATTTGAAATGACATGGACGTTTCAGATCTGCTTGGCGCTTGAGATTTTATCGCTGGTGTGTTCAATCTCGATTTGTTAAATGCCTTGGAGCTGCCGCCCGAGATATTCGAGGCTACTGAAGCTGCAGATGGCAGCCTTTGTGATTTTTCAGTCTTCTTCTTTGTAACACTGGCTCTTTCTTTTGCAGGCTGTGAGACTTCGGGTGGTTTGTTGAGTTCGATCCATTCATCTATTCTATCAATCTTTGGCGCTTTGCTTAGTTCTGGAACACTAAATGATGTATTTGAAGGCCTGGAATTTGACAGCCTTGTATCTTTTGATCGCTGCAAGTTTGATGTGTGGAAATTTCGCTTGATAGAGGGAAGGGTAGGTGTGGGATTTCGCACGTAAAATCTATCGGCAACTTTTGAATTAGTTAGTGCAGTTTCTGTTTCATGTATAGATTCTTGATGCCTTAAAAGTATAATTTCTTTGATCGATGGTTTTTGCATCAGATTGTTATGACAACGCAATATGTTCTTCTCACTGGATCAAAATTAACGGCTTTCTAGTATTAATTAATGTTTTTTCATTTTTGATACAATTAGGTTCGTTGCTACCATTACAAACCTTTTTTCGATGGCTTTGTCCACTGACATGACAGAACATCAAAAGAACGAGTTTCAAAATTGGTTGAACAAAGACGAGCAAGAAGACTTGAAGGAACTGTTTGAACAGAAAATGGAAGATGATGACGGAGAACTTATTCCGTTTGGCCAATACTATCNGACATGACAGAACATCAAAAGAACGAGTTTCAAAATTGGTTGAACAAAGAAGAGCAAGAAGACTTGAAGGAACTGTTTGAAGAGAAAATAAAAGATGATGACGGAGAACTTATTCCGTTTAGCCAATACTGTCTATGGGATAAAGACACATGGAAGGATATGTTGAATGATATCGCTACTGCAGGCACTGTATTTGGGAGGCTACACGAAATCAAAAAAGCAAGTAAGTATCAAAGTTTGAATAATAAATAGGTTCTGCCCAAGTAGTGATGGATGTTGATTTTAAGCCTGCAATCCTGCCATCCGAACATCAAAAGAACGAGTTTCAAAATTGGTTGAACAAAGACGAGCAAGAAGACTTGAAGGAACTGTTTGAACAGAAAATGGAAGATGATGACGGAGAACTTATTCCGTTTGGCCAATACTATCTATGGAAAGAGCCAAAGTGGATTCAAAAGCTCGGTGAAGATGATGGATATACAATATCTGAAAAGCTAAACGAAATCAAAAACGCAAGTAAGTGTCAAAGTTTCAATAACAAGTCTCGCAGTGCTCGTTAAATCGGACGGGGAGTTTATAATTATCAATAAATTTTTTCACACAAAACAACTGTTTTCTGTCTAATCATTTTTTTACATTAGCGTTAATCGCCTAAAATAGAATCTATCTATCTATATTCAAAACATTCAGGAATTCATTTTACCGGTTTCTTTTATCGCCTGTGACCTTCATTTACCGTTTTCCAGTTTCCTCCTGCGAATCCCGAATCTCCATTTATCTTGTTCTAATAAAAACATTTATCTTTAAATTAATATAATAATAATTATACAATTGTATACTTTTAAAGATTTGCTACACTATGCTGTCTATGGGACTCAAAAGTTCAAAACTAAGTGTAACAAGCGATTTTAATGTCTCTAAAACGCTAATAAAGTAGATAAAAGAACAATTTATTAATTTAATTTTATTTATATGTAATTAGACACATATGGACGATATTAATGAGCAATCCAACATACCGCTTCCAAAACTTCCGCCATCTATATCTCAACAACTACCTTTACTAAAGGGGCTGAAAATAAATATTACTTTATATATTGCATGTTCTGAGTTCAAAGACCAAATTTGGGAGAAAACGGAAGCAAAAAATGGTTACAGACACACATACATACACACACACACACACACACACACACACACACCTCGACAACCACCCTGGTTCACGGTGTAAAACCCTTAAAGTGAGTGTATATTCGAAGTGAAAATGGCATTAACTCAACTTGCCAATAATCGTTTCTGAAGTCCGGGTCGTAAACTCCCCGTCCGATAAATAGGAACTACCCAATTAGTGATGGATGTTGATTTCAAGCCAGAGAGCTACTCGGTACCCCTTGAACTTCAATTTATTCAACCAAACGGGATACCAAAGGTTCTACTTGGGCGAACTGAACAACTGAAGTCTATTGACGAGTTTATGACATGGCACAATGATAAGACACGAGTGATATCGATGAGTACTACTCGGGGAATGGGAAAGACGACCATGTGCAAGTATCTGGCGACAAAGCATGAGAACAATCCATTGAAGGCAGCCAGAGATGTTGGGAGGTTGATTGTCTATGAGATGAAGAAGTATTCTCGAGGGGATTCAGAGCTTCTTTGGAGAGATTTAATTGTGCACCATCTCTGTTACATTTTCCGTGGCTGCACTGTTGATGGAATCAAGTTTAGTGAGTTGACTATGAACAAGATTGTCAATGGAGAAGCCCCTGGAGCTCATTATACGCTTGTTCGTTGGATTAAGGCTGTGATGACAGATAATTTTAGAAGCATAACCGAGTTGATTCGACTGACGAACATCGCCTTTGGTGTTTCTTCAACTGCCAAACTCGTGTTTATCCTTGATGAAGTTCAAACATTCCTTGAAGATTGTTCGTTCAATCGAGATACATTGCACGAGGATGGATCTATAACAAAAAAAGTCATTCACAGAACTCAACTTTCATGTGCTTTGACCAAACTCCCTGCCAACTGCTATGCTATTGTTGGCGGTATTGTTGATGGAAATCTAAAGCTGATTCAAAATGGGGATTTCAATGTGAGAAATATTTATCTCTCGCCCCTTACAATGCAGGAAAGGTTTGAATATGGCAAAGCAGAGAAGAATGACAATGATCCTTGGACTGCTTCGTTTGAGGATTTTCTTGCGGACCACAAATTGATGAGTCTCATGTCCTTGACTTATGGCGTTCCCCGAATGTGCATGATTGCAGTGAATGTGTATTGGGAACACAGCAAGAAGCCATTGACAGATCTTATTGGCACCTACACAAATCTGCTTAGATTAAGTTACTCTGACTCTTTTAGGACTATTAAATTATTAATGAAATAGATAAAAAAGTATTATCTCATATAATTATGGCTTGTGGATGTGGTCTCAAAGTAAGGTTGACTGACCTCGTTCCAGGCACAGCCACTACATGGGTTTCTATGATCCAATCCGCTGTTGTTTTCCCAAGCGGTAGAGCATACGAAGATAAGCAATCCTTCATTTTTCCTATGTTTGTTGTCAAACCTTCCAAGTTCTTGGAGGTGAATGAACTTCTTTCTACAACTATTCCTGGCGTCGATGTTACAAAATGCTTCTTTGATTACTCGAAATGGATCAATAATACCGCAAAGGGCTTGCACGCTATTGGCATCTGGTGGGAAGATGTTGTAGTCAATTCCTTGGCAGTCAAGTATTATTTGGTCAAACTGTCAAAAGAAAGAATTCGTCTGAGCGACCTGTACGACTTTGAGAACAATACTTACATTGATATCGTCATTGATCTTGGAAAGGAAATTGTATTAAATGCAGTTGAAATGGATGTCAATGATTTGGTTGAATATGCAGCTCTATTTCATCAAAAAAAGATCAAGAAGGCACGCTATGATTTTCTATGCCC
The DNA here is from genome assembly GCA_000442015.1 of Rozella allomycis CSF55. NCBI lineage: Eukaryota > Fungi > Rozellomycota > Rozella > Rozella allomycis. The sequence continues at coordinate 49,905 of KE561074.1, read as the reverse complement.
TCAGTTACGTGGCCAGAAGTTTGGTTTGCTACCGGCACAGTGCAAGAACACACTGATTATGTCGAACAATTCAACCTTAGCAAATCAATTGGAAGATTATGAACATCTCCTTTGGATATATCCAGGTTACAAGAGTGGCGATGAAAATGGTCTGGTCGACTCAAAATCAATTCTCGTCAAGGAGGCCGTGAACAAGCAGAAAATAATATTCTTGAATGGTTACGGGTGTTGTTGCACATTGACCGTTGACATGATTATTTTGCTCAAGAATGCATTTAAACAATAAACAGTTTTGTATTCATATTTCTATTTTCTTGACTTTGATAAATGCAAAACAACTATAATAATATGTGTGACAGAAAATTACAGTCATCTATTCTTATGCTGGTTGTCACTTGATAATGTATACGAATTGAATCTTAGTCTTTTTTGTATCTCAAAATATAAAAAAGCATGTTAGGCTACGGATCCGATTAAAATGAGTGTGAAATCACAAGTGATAGCAATTGCAGATATGCTGATGATGGAACTGTCGAAAGTGTACATTTATCAAGAACAGTTACATTATCTCAAACGCTCATTGCAAGCCAAGTTGGGTATCGAAAACTTTATTTGGTTGGAAAATACAATAAAACATGAGATCAAAGGATACCCTTGCCAGATAAAAGCATTGAAGCATACACCCAAGACTTTTTGATTGGATTGAGTAATAAGTGATAAATCTGATGATGTTGTTATTTTTAATATTACCGGGAGAGAATATACATAATTCCAATATGAATAGGCACATGAAGTGCTTCAAATATTCCAAAATCTTTTGGAAAATAGAGAATGGTCAATGGATCGTCTAAATTGGCAACAGATGATCCTTGGCCTTTCGATCGCAAAACTATACCTGTATCTGAGAAAATAGTGAGAAAGGCACAAACTTTGCCAGTTTCTTCTCTCACAGATGAGGAAAAATAGACATAGCAAGACAAAAAAGATTCTAAGCTTCTTTGTATCTATCGATCTAAAAAGAAGCAACAAAGAAACCAAAAAAAGCCTTTTGTTGTGCTAGTTGAACACATGGAAGATTGTGCATTTGAGAATGGCTTTTTGCGAGTGCAAGGTCTGGAGAAGTCTTCAAAAGGACAAATGGATTGAATTATGCTTATGAAAAGTGTAAGGATGTACTACTTGTTCATGGATGATGCTTTATTCCTCTCTTGTAGTTATGACTCCTCTCCACTATATGCTCATGTAGTTAATTGAGACTCCCACTGCCCATTCAATCCCTAATTCCTAAACAATCACATTAACCATAAATTTAGCGGAATACACGCAATCTTTGTCGCGTTTTACATAAAATTGTTTGATGAATGAGAAAATGGCAATGGATTTTTGATGCCTTAAAGAGTGTAGTTTCTTTGTTGACAATTTCTGCATCAGATTGGCTCGCGAAGAAGGATGTCCGTTGAAATCTTACTAATTTTATTCAAAATATCAAGATATAATGATTTGGATGCATTTAGATATCTATAGTGGAAATAGTATGTTATTAAGTTATCAAAGTCTCTTTATTTATACACCTAGTGAAATGGCCACAATGATAAAGATGAAATGGACAAAAGCAATAAAGATTAGTGATTTTTTGAGACTCTTAAATTCAAACTCGATTACAAAAGGTATCAAAGATAGAAATGACAAAGAATGTAAAAGAGATGTGAACAAAAATGGTAATAAAAACATTTTCCTCATTGTTGTAACTCTTTGCAGCATGATGCAGCTATCAATTAAAATAACGCTTGATAATGAATAGCATGCAATAGTGTACAAGATTAGAGGAGAAAAGAAATACTGATCTTGAAATGGAATCAAATACAAAATAGTTCCAATGAGGATGGCAATGTTAAAATTAGTGAATGATTGTGTCGATCCAGATCCTGGGATTAAATTTGTAAGAATTGACAAAATGGAAGTAAAAACAAGAATGGCAACAATTAATCCTTTCTGATAGCTTTCGATATTCAATTCAGTCGTTTCTTTTTGGATATTCTTAATTTCATGCAACATTTTAGCAATCATCAAACAAACCAACAATCCAATAAAGGTACCCCAATGATACGTCCAAGTCACTTTGTATCCTTCACTTGCAAACATTGCTATAAGAAAGCTGTGAAAATTAAATATAAAAGACACTATAATACCAACAAATGGAAACGAAATGCAAATAGATAAACACCTCAAAAATAACTTTAAAGATATTTGTCTTCTTTTCCATATGAAATACGCAACAACAAATGAAACTCCGCCTATTGTTAACGAAATTATTCTTTGAACGTTGGTGGAGTATACAGTTGCACTTGACCCTAAAATGTCAAAAAATGTAATCTCATTAGGTTCACTCACACTTTTTTCGTACTTTCCACTGTAAGCCAGATGCTCTACAAATTTATAAACGTTCGATCCCATATGTTGAACAGACTCAGGGCCAATGTTATCCAATGAATCATTTTCAGTGTGGTAATGAATTCGACCTTCGTAAAAAGCAACATCGACAACATCGGGAACATAAATAGCATTACCAACATTCCCAACGTAAACATCATAATCAGTAGAACTACCAAGCAACCGCATCAACTTTTCTCCCGCAACATTCATGTGTGGAAATGGGGCTACCTTGGCATATGCAGCTATCATAGAATAACTGTTAGATCTAAACAAAATAGATCGACCACCAGTACCACCTCCCTCAAGATTAATCACCTTTGTGACTCTATTGTATATTTTCTGCTTCAGCATCCATTTAGAACCATTAAGTCTAATTTCCTCACCATTATTTAAGAAAAACATAATTGAGCTTAAAGGCTTCTTTCCTTTTGCAACCAGCTTACGTAGAATTTCTAGAGCCACTGTAACACCAGCGCCATTGTCACTTGCACCATATGAATTCCGCACAGAGTCATAGTGCGCAGAGATCATTAAAATTTGTTTCGACTCGCCCTCCAATACCGCGTAAATCTGACCTGGGCTTTCTACATTCGTCAACAAGTCTTCTTCCTTTGACGCATCGTAACTTAGATTTTCAAATATTGAAATGGACAATCCAGATTTTAAAGCATCGTTTTGAATTGACAACAATCTTTCGTGAATGAATTTGCCGATATTGTAATTATGTAAACTACCAACAGGATGGAATTCCGAAGCAATGAATTTCAAATCTTCATACGCCAATTGACCTGAAAAGTCATTGGTAGCATCGGCTTCTTGCTTTGACAATGCTGCTGGCATTCTGTCTCGGAAAAGCACAATGAAAAGGTACAAAAATCCCACATAAACTGCTAACAAAGTTAAGTGTCTATGCAGCTTAATGTTTTCTTTGATTGGATAAACCGTTTTCATGATTAATAATAAATTGGTGGCTCAAAATTCCTTAAAACGGTTGGCTTAATTGGACATCGTGCGTGCCACGTGCCGACCCGCCTGTTCCAGCCCAAAATATATTGATCAATTTATCTTGTTGGCCATTCCATATTGTGTAATTCTAGGATAAATTTTGCTGCTTAATTTTTATAAAGAAAGATTAACTTTAAGTGGGATGTTCAAGTACACAACTTCATCGGAAAATATACATCTGAAACAATGCGTAAATTTAGTTGAAAGTAAATGATTAACGAAAAACATTCCTTTGCCACAATTTGTGATGATCTCAATAAATGTAGCAATATTAGGTATTAAGTGTAATAAATTAATGTTTATTTATCAAAAAACATGTTCACCGAGCCTAGTTAGGGCCATTAGACATTGTAAAACGATATTGTGCGAGATATATGGTTAATTAGGTGGCCATCGCAAGTAAGGTATTCTCTGAGAAAAAATGCAAACGGACAAGTAGAAAACCGCCAAATAGATTTCCCTTCAGTATCTATTTCTTGCTGGATCAGATTGTTCAGGCAAAGAGAAAACAATGGAAAAACAGTACTTGGATTATCATACGTTCCTACTGTTAAGTCATAAAAATATTTCCTTTCTTTAACGGTAATTTCTTTAAGCAACGGATATGTGTCCTTAATAAATTCTTCATGGAATTTGTCTTGAATTTTCGATAATGTTACTGTTAGTGGATCGTTTGCGTGCTGATTGTAAAGCCACATTTGAACATTAAAGCTAATGGAGGCAGGATTATAGCAACATGATAGGAGTTCTGATGGAATTTGAGGATATTCATTTAAAACAAGTTCGCGAGCTAGTGTCAAATATTTTGTTTTACATCTAGATGGAAAATGTATTAAATGTATATTGGAACTTGGTGCATGATCATTAGCAGTGCACTTTAGTATTTCATGCCATGCACGTATGACATTGGATCCCGAAAATACAAATCGTAAATTGCCCTGTTCAGATAATAACACAATGCTCTTAAACAATGCCAGCATATCATTCGCATTACTGCATGTCTGAAATAGTCTTTGAATTTCATCTAAAATGAAGAAATTCAAGTTGCTGTGTTTTCCGCACATCGAAACACATTGTCTTATTGCGTGTTCAACTTCTACCACATGCGCTGACCCAGACAGATTTGGAGGGTTAATGACAATAGTCTTTTTTAGATAATCAGCAAAACATAGAAACAAGGCCCGAATGCAATCGATATATTCTCTGCCAATATTTACCCCGCACACATCAAGATTTGCATAACCAATGCGTGCATTTGGAAATCTGTCATGTATCAGAACCGGGAATACAGACCTTATTGCCACTTTCTTCCCAGATTTTACTAGTCCATTGACCATGCAGCAAGTGGGATACTTTTCTTGTGAAAAAGTATTTAACCACACATTAAATTGCTGAATAGAATTTGCATAGTCAACAATCTTCTTTGGAAAAACCGTGGATTCGGGTGGGAAATGTATGATGCGTGTTTCCGAATTATAATCAAACTTTATCAATGGATAAGGTACTGTTTCAAGTGTGCCCAATGAATCCGTGGAATAAGGACTAAACCGTCCAGCAGAACATACAAACGGGAAATTGGCGCGAAGGGCAAAGATAAATAATTTATCATCCAATATGCGATAACGTTTGCCGTCATCAATGTAATATATAGATGGCAACTCTTCTATGTTTACTTCCTTTGCCACTCGTTTTCGAAAGTCTTGAAAAGATTCGTATAAGGATGCCTCAATTAAAAAAGCTCTGTCGTAACCATATTTTAACTCATTCTTATCAAATTCGTTCACGATTTCGGGTCCATAATAATGCATGTATAGAGAATGCGGAGGAAGGCGAATACGAATGGTGAATTTATCATTTGCTACGACGGTATTAATTTTGGCCCTAGGATTTAAAAGAGGTATCTCCACAACTTGATCATCTTTGATGACTAGAGTGAGAGTTAGAGACTCCGCTTTGCCAGCGGGAACAATTTCATGTTTTTCATTTATGCGCTCTTTAAGTTGATTGATAGTTCCTATGAATGACATTACGGCCGTTTCATTGCTACAATATCCACCGCCGTAATCCACATAATACCAGCAATCAATAGCTTCGTTTTTCATAACTTTCGGAAGAGCCCGCTCGCCATGATGATGAAGCGGAGTGCTTACTTCTAGGGTTGATAAAGTGACTATAATCTTACTTTCTGCGCTTTGTTTTTGCATCTGGACTGAGTGGCGTTTTTCTTGTTACAAGTGTGACCCAATTTTAGAAACAAGGTTTAAGGTTCTATTGTAAATTTTGAGTCATTCTAAAATGTAACATATGAAATGAAAGAACCTTAAGACATCGTACCTAATGAATAACATGTAGCCTCGATTTATTGATATTAATATCAATATTTTCTCGATAAATTTGTACGTTTTAATATGTTTTTAAAGCAAGTGTAATATATATGAAGACTAAGTTACTAACGCATTTTCCATACATTTATTAATGTAAACTAGATATGAATTAATTATTTGCTTTTCTTTTTCTTATGACTTCCTTTTCCAATACCTTGACTCTTTCTTTCAATAATCTATTTGTTTTGTACAACTCTTCTATCCTTGATTCCATTTCTTTTAGCTGCATCTTTTTCTTCTGCCGACACTTGAATGCCGCTAATCTGTTCCGTTCCAAGTTTTGCATTCTCTTGCTAACCTCGCTGTCGCTACTAGGACAAGGCTGCATTGTAGATTCACATGTATTTTCTGCCGTTTCTTGCTGATTGGATATATCGATAATCATAGTCTGTGTAGTAGTCATATCTGCATTAGGGGACAGGTTGACATTCACAAGTTTCGAGTCTGCTGCCACTAATCCTCCTTTGGTATTAGTATTCTCTTTGCGTACTTGAGCCTCGAATGAATTTTCAAATACATTTAGCTCATCAGCCAGACGCGGCGTGAAAATCTCTGCACCGCATTCTTTCAAAAATCGTGTAGGAGTTGGATTCACATCTTTTATATCTAGCCTAGACATCAAAGTTTATGTATGAAATCCAAGTAAAAGTAATTTTGGAATTTCGGAATGTTGATAATCACTACGATTGTTCTTGTAGCTTTATCTGCGTTTAGCCAGAGTGTCGTACTATCAAAAAATAACCAAGAGTAATAGATTTTATTGATTGTTATACAGTTCTCGACTGATTTTGCATGTAAAGCAGGATGTAATATTTTGTTTGTTTGGCTGAATAGATTCACCCCAAGGATTTTATATACTTGAAAGATAAAGAGCCATTTTATAGCAATATGATATTTCAAGGTTTTTCTAATGAAAAGGTCTTTTCGCGAGACCTTTTTACATTTATACGTGCGGATGCGTTTGATGCTACGGCGTTTAGGAATGAGCAAGATAATAATGAGAAATTGGCGGTGGAAATTAATTTGGGTAATGTGAAACGCAATGAGGATGGTATTCCTGTTGATTTTTCTCATGAAACGATTCGTGCCTTGGTGGACCAATTGGGGGATGTTCCATTTTCTATTGTTTTTGAGTCCACATCAACAACAGAATATTTCTTAACACAGAAAACTATTTTTAGTCCCGCTGTTTGGGTTTGTCTGTTTGTGTCCCTTTTAGCTGTAGTTATTTTGGGCTATGCTTTCACTTGGTTAACTTCGCTATAATAAATAAAAGGATGATTGTTTGTTTTAGAATGTAATAGAAATATAATTAAAACAATGCTTTATTTAATGGCCAAAAGTTTAACATCGAAAGTGAGGGTTGCATTCTTTGGGATATCACCAGCGCCTTGTTTGCCATAAGCTAATGGAGCTGGGATGACCAATCTTCTTTCACCGCCGATTGCCATTCCTTCAATACCGAGATCCCATCCTTTAATGACTTGACCTTTTCCAAGAACGAATTCAAATGGTCTTCCTTTGGTGTTTGAATCAAAAACTTTTCCATTTGAAAGTTTTCCAACGTAGCGGACAGCAACCTTGTTGTTCTTTGAAGCTTTCTTTCCATCTCCAACCTTTCTATCTTCAATTACGAGTCCATTTGCAAGAGTCTTTTTGTTTGACTCTTTCTTTGGGGTCTCTGCGACTTTCTTTGGAGTTTCAGCTACTTTCTTTTCAGCAGCCTTCTTTGGAGTTTCAGTGACTTTCTTTTCAGCAGGCTTTGGGGTTTCATTTACTTTCTTTTCATTCTTCTTTTCCTTCTTTGGAGTTTCTTCAACCTTTTGCTTCTTGTTTGGCTTTTCGTCTTGTTTCTTTTGACGCTTTGAATTTTCTTTGATTTCTTCATCAGAATCAACTTCATCATCATCAGCCATTTGTTCAAGCATTTCTTGGATTTGTTCATCACTGTATCCTTCCTTCTTCAAAGATTCAACAATTTGTTCAAATTCTTCATCTTCGTCTTCCTCTTCAGCTAAGATTTCTTCAATCTCTTCATCAGTCTTTCCTTCAGCTTTCAACAATTCAACGAATTGCTCTTTGGTCATTTCTTCACCTTCGCTGTCTTCATCTTCTTCTTCACTGTCGTCATCTTCGCCATTCAACATTTCTTCAATTTCCTTTTCTGAATGTCCTTGTTGCTTCAATAAAGAAATAACTTCTTCTTTTGTCATTTCAGCCTCTTCGTCGCTTTCTTCATCAGATGATTCTTCATCTTTAGCTTCCATCTCAACATCTCCCTTAACAACTTCAGTCTCACTGGCGTGTGCAGAATCCTTCACTGGGCTTTCTACTTTTGGCTCTTCCTTCAATTCTACAATCTTAGCTTCAGCATCCTTCTTCAAGTCTTCAACTTCCTCTTCAGACACTTCTTCCTCAGAATCTGTCATATCCTCTTCAGACAACTCCTCTTCCATTTCATCAATGTCTTCTTCAAGATAGTATCCAGTCAAGTGAATAGCGCTCTTTCCAGCAGTGAAAAATACAACATCCTCTCCCATCGTAAACGCGTGGTCCATAATTTGTTGGTTAAGCTTATATATTAACACACATATATTCTTACACGTCCAGCAACAAGAGTACACAATACAAACTCCATATCATTGTTCACACGGACCTTCAAAACGACCTTTTCTCCATCTTTAGCTGATGGGTCTATAGCGGCCTACTAAAACTACAAAATCTAGCTTACCATAGTCACCTTGTATGATGCATCAACAGTTTGTGAATATAATTTGGTTGGCTCAACTTGAAGTCCCCAGAACTGCATGTAAAAAAATTTACTGTGGCTGAGCAACAAATGGCTGCTTTTTACGCGCGTTATTTTTAGTCACCTGAAAAAATAGAAATTGAAATTTGAGTTAAACATATTAAATAAAATTATATGACTTTTTAGTCTTTTAACAACTTATATTTGTACTTGTCAATTAGAAATTTCTGAAAAGAAAATTTGAATGGGTGAACTCGGTGCAGAAGAAAACAAACCAGACTTGATCAAACTAACGTAAAAATATTTTTTCCATATTATAGTGTCAAAGCAAGTGTAAAACTTGTTGAAAAGGTTTATTTAGGATGGTTCAGAACTAGCGTTCAAGGTCAAAAAGACTACTGCTATGAGAAAAATTATGGATTCCTTTTGTGATAAAACCGGAAAGAATTCAACCTCTGTTAGATTCATGTTTGATGGTGATGAAATCGAAAAAGACGCGACGCCAGAATCTCTTGGATTGGAAGATGGTGATATGATTGAAGCCAAAGTAATATATTTAGGTGGTATATATAGACTAAACAACTTGGTGGTTTTGCTTATTAGTTAAATAAATTTAGTAACTTTATATGTGCATTTTCATGTGAGATGAATAGAATTTTTAAAGTAAGTAAGGTTAATAAGTTTATCAACTTTATTGAATTGCTGCAATGCTGTGTATGGTGAATTAATAAGGTCCTTGTTCCTTCTGTGTTCGAAATAGTGTGCTATCATCTACATCATCTATANAGAATTTTTAGTTAATAAGTTTATCAACTTTATTGAATTGCTGCAATGATGTGTATGGTGAATTAATAAGGTTCTAGTTCCTTCTGTGCTCGGAATAGTGTGCTATCATATACATCATCTATGCTTGAAGCATATTCTGTTTCAGTCGATGAGCCGCGCAATGGATGATATAGAGTATCTTCGGACTGTTTGTTTCCAACATTATCATTATTGTTCAAAGGGACACTCTCACTGGAGCCATCAATGACTAATTCCGATGGCGAGGATGTAAGTTGTCGACTAAAACTGGCACAATGACCCATCAAACTATCACTTCCAGAGTTAAGCGTATCGGACTCTATGTAAATTATAGGATGGCTAATCAATGACGATTCAAGCGACTCGTTCTTTTCTGTTACTTTTCTCGGCTTGCAATTGGGAAAACAACCAGAAATATTTTTAACTCGTGACCAAATTCTTTCTAGTCGTGGTGTAGCTGGATAAGCATTACAAAAACCAATGACAAATAAGGCAAGCAGGAATATTTTTGACATGCCAGCAAGCCACAATTTCACAAGATGAAATATAGCCAAAGGTCAATAACATTAACTGAAACAAGACGATTTTTACTAATGCATTTAAATGAATTTATTGAAAATGTTTTCATTCCTTTTCATTAAGAATGGCAGAGAAAAGATAGAAATATTCGCTTCTTGCTTGGCTATTCACGTACTTTACGAATTTAATAACTTCGGAGTCTCGCATGACCAAAGTCAGAGTATTGCAGGTGGGTGGAATTGATAGCAGCGTGTCCTTGCCGGAAATGTAATGAACAAGGCCTCCCCATTCTTCGCACCAATCATTGTTCATAGCAAAGTAAAGAACATCTAATCCTTCAGGATCAAGAAAATTATCATTAACTAAGGTATAATTGCGATGGCCAAACTTTTGCAATTCTGCCTGCAGCACCTTTAAGCTCATATTGCTTATTTTTTCAATGAAAGATATAAATTCATGAGATTGAAGAAAAGCATACAAAGGAACAACTTCAGTAGGTGCATAGTAGGAGCAGGCGTTCGCAGGTCCTTTAAGCTTCATTTCAAATTGAGATCCCAAAAACTTTAGCAAAACATCTGGCTTGATAAAATCGTTCAACATAACACTGGATTCATCTATAAACTTTTCACTGATCTGCGAAAGCGACGAGTCTTTTAAATAAACCGGGTTAATCCATTTAGCCAGAGAGAAAGGATTAACAATCTCTTTCGCTATTTCCCATTTCTTTTCACAATCGAATTCTCTGGGTGGTCCATGAAACCAACCAGTTATGGAAACGCGTTCCATTTTACTCAATACTTCGCATACTTGATGATAAGAAGTAGGAGTAACTTCAAAAAATGCAAAGGAATTAAATTTTGGAACCACCTTGTCAACAATTTTGTTTGGTAGATTGTCAATACAATCAAACAAGGCTAATTCACCTCCGTCTTCTTCTTTCCAGTTTTCATCAACAAGGTATAGAATAAATGCAACTCTTCTTCCTTCTAATTTATCATCGTGACACAATAAATAGCCATTTTCGGGATATCTCTGTCCAGCAAGCATGATATAGTCGTTAAGTGTACATCCTGTTATTTTTGAAATCATGTTTATCATCGTCTCTGAGAATATTGTCTCTCTAAGTTCTTTCAAGTATGGTGTTTGAATGTCACTAAGATCACTTGATTGATAAAAATCATAAAGATCATTTGATTTTTGAATGAAAAATGTACTTAGAAGCTCCTTTTTAACATCTTTTACAAAATTTGTGTCAAATATATCCTTTAGCACGCATACGGAAAATGGTTCGCCTACCACGTACGAAGATGAAGGAGAGTCGACAATCGAGAGATTGTTTTGGAAGGAATTTGAAAGTATTTCAAGTAGTTCTTCGTCCAAATAACGTGAATTAATTGTCTGTTTCAACTTTTTGCAAATTTTCATGTGACAACGCCACAAAACTATGAATTTATTGTTTTATAAACGAAGAGCTTGAACTTTATTACTATACGATATCGCCAAAAATTCGGGTTGAAATTTAGACCAAGAAACCTGGGCAATTGTACCATCAGCATTATAAGCCAAACTTGGCTCCGTCTTGCCATTACTTGATTTAGAGGCGTTCCATATCAGAGCCGACTGGTCGTCGCCTGCATTTACAATGTAATTATTCTGTACCTGCAGAACAAAGAGTCGTTGGGGAATGTGGAGACCAAGCACAAGAATTGACAAAATTGACATGGCCCTGTAGTTCGTTTACAGGTAAGCTGGGCATCCTGGTATCTAATATAATTATTCCACTGGAATGCATCTTGATAACTGCAATGTAATTTTCTTCCATTTTGTTCCATGATAATCTCATCAAAGGAGAGGCATCGTTAGTTTCGTATAAAATTGTCGAATGTTCTAAATTTCTAGACAAGATTAATAAAAAAAGTTTACCTCAAGTCGAATGTTCTCAGAGATCCGTCTGCGCCTACGGTACCAAAAATGTTAGGCGACGAAGAAAATGAAACATCAAATATTTCTCTGTCGTGAGCGATAAGTTGTGTCTTAACTTGCTGAGTCTACATTTTAAATCCTTTTCTCAATTACTTGCAAATTCCAAACGGTGCATGTTGTATCAACGCTACTTGTGACTAGAAGATTTGGATCACTTGTGCTCCAATCAAATGAAGTTAAAGGAGCAGATACTTCGTTTGTTTTCGACTTTATAATATAATGAAATTTTTTACATTGACCAGTGTAGACATTGGTTGTATTTCAAATCTTCCATTACCGCTGCCTTGATATTTTTCATCTAATTTCCACAATCGAAGTTTATCGCTAGATGTTGCAAGAATTGATTTATCTTGAGACTGTATATTGCATTATTTCGAATATTTTACCTTTGACGGGGACCACATCACCTTTGTAACAGGAAAGTGTAGTTCGGCTTGACCTAGGAGCTCAAAATTATCTTTGTCTCCATCATAGCTAATAACTTGAATCTATTAACAAGCTGGACTAGTTTTACTGCGTTCTTTTTAGACATTACATAGCTGGACAATGCTATAGTATAAGGAATGGCTGGATGACTACACCAATCAATGGAATAAACCTGCCAAGGTGCAGAGTATGTATAAAGTTCACGTCGTGGTGCACTCATATAAAATACTGTGAGGCTTGGTGAAAATCAAGGAAGATCAATTTATTAACATTTCCAATCCAGGCATATCGGATCTGATTCGTGAACAAGAAGCTTTTTAAAATGCAAATGAAGCGGATGATCTGCATATTTTTGTAAAGATTGTTCGTCTTGAAACTTTACACGTAATGCGTGCGTGAATCCTTTTCATTTAAATTAAGAAAAGGATCGATACCTTTATTTCTCTCTGCATTAAAATTGCTTCCAATGGACATGTCTAAAATGCCAGGGATTTTGTTTTTCATTCCATGGAAAGTCTCTGAAATAGTTCTCCATTCCTCAGAATTCATTTGCTTTAACTTGAATAATTAAATCAATTCAAAGTACTTTTAGGAAAACGACGTGCTCTACCGCCATATATTTAATAACAAATTTTTCGAAATGAATGACTAATGAGATCATCTCTGGTATAATTTAATTTATTTAGAAATTCTCAAGGAATCGCGTCAGATATCTCAGCAAATAGATCTGAAATTCCTTGTCCGGTCTTTGCGGAAACCGGCTTGAAAGTCATGTTCCATGTTTTGGCTTGTTTTGCTGCATCTTCAATGTTTATTTTTACTTTGTCAGATTCGTCAATCTTTTAGAAAGTATTTCTTATTTTACTCTATTTCCAATTAAATATGATAGGGCTTCAGGAATGCATCGCCTAATTTCATTATGCCAAAACAAGGCATCCTGAAATGATGCTTCATTTGTCATGTCAAAAACAACCAGCACGCACTATTATAAATTAAGAAATAGGCAACTTACATCGCAATCTTCATAAAACTGCTCGTATAATGATCGATACCTCTCATGGCCACCACATGACCATATTTGTAGTGTGTGCTTTTTTCTACTTGAATAACATAAAACTATTTACGAACTATTTGATATTTGCTTGACAAACATATCTGCGCCAATGGTTTGTTGGTACTCTTCGTTAAAGCTGTTGTTAATTAATCTCGTGACAATTGAACTCTTCCCACTCCCTCCAGACCCCACTACTACAATTTTTTTATTTTCAGAGGTAGCTAATGTTGATAATTGGGGTTGAGAACTGCTAGTGTTATCAATCTCACCCGCCAACATTTTGAAAATTTACAGAAATGTTCTACTAGCATGAGCAATAAAATGACCCTTTATTTAATCAAATGATCGTCCAGATTGTATTCATCTTTATATTTTTCGAGATGTTCTTTCAATTTTTGTTGTTGTTCCAATAAGTGAGGAGGAAGAACATCGTAGACGTCTGTAAATACTTCATCGATTGATGGTTTCTTTTTCTTTTCTGCTGCAGAAAATTCTTTCAAAACTTCTTTCCTTATACTTTCTTGTACTTCTAATTCATCATTAGCGTTCCACCAATCCCTTTTCTCCAAATACTTGCGAAATCTAACCACTGGATTATAATTTGATCTCCACTTTTCAACTTCCTAATATGAAGATTTCTTTATTCTACCTCTTTTGATCTATAAGCCGAAGAGTCATCGGATGTGCTATGATGACCAACCCTATACGTCATAGCTTCAATCAATACAGGTTGGTTCTTTTCAACCGTCAACCTCCTGGCTTCCTTAGTGGCATTAAAAACTGCAAATACGTCATTTCCATCTACTCTTATAGTGTGGATACCATAGGCAGGGCCCCGTGCTGCAATTCCATCTCCCCGATACTGATCATTGGTGGGTGTAGAGATGGCATATCCATTATTTCGGCTACAACAAATATATAAAGATAAGATACCAGAAAAATATTACAGGTGAATCTGTAGTTGCCGCCATATTTAATGCTGCGTGAAAATCGCCTTCCGATGCCGCGCCCTCTCCAAAATAGCAAATCACACAGTTTCCTGTCTTTTGTAGTTTAAGAGCATATGCGGCACCTGCAGCTTGAGGTATTTGAGTTGCAAGAGGAGAAGATATCGTGTGAAAGTTTAATCTTGCAGACCCATAATGAATTGGCATTTGCCGTCCTTTTCCTGGATCATCACAGGTAGCAAAACATTGATTCATAATTTCATCCAGTTTAAATCCTCTATACAAAAGCACCCCTATTGAAATAAACGACAATGATTTACCCGCTTCTCGATATTGCCCAAAAACAACATCAGATGGATTAAGGGCAGCGGCAGATCCCATATGAATTGCTTCTTCTCCATAATTGGTCATGTAAAAGGAAATTCTACCCTGCCTTTGGGCATCGTACAAAACTTGATCAAGTCTGTTCAACAATAACATGTCCTTGTAAATTTTAAGGCAAATGTCTCTATCAATCTATTATAATTGCATAATTCATGTACATTAGCTGGATTATTGGACGCATCGATTACATTCCCATCATTGTCTAAAACACGATATATAGGAAAGGTTTGACGATGCTGGATGAATTCCATCTTTGTCACAAATTTTGTAGAAGGACAACCGGGAAAGGAGAAGGCCTCTTTCGATAGAAATCGCTTCAACATAAAATTGGTGGCGTAATAATAAATAATGAAAAATGAATGTTTATTTAGTTCATTTGACGGATCAATCCATTGATCTTATCTTCACGGTTACCAGTGTCACCTCCTTCGATGAAGTGAAGGAGTTTTCTCTTGTGANTTCATTTGACGGATCAATCCATTGATCTTATCTTCACGGTTACCAGTGTCCCCTCCTTCAATGAAGTGAAGGAGTTTCCTCTTGTGGNGTTTGACGATGCTGGATGAATTCCATCTTTGTCACAAATTTTGTAGAAGGGCAACCGGGAAATGAGAAGGCCTCTTTAGATAGAAATCGCTTCAACATACAATTGGTGGCGTAATAATAAATAATGAAAAATGAATGTTTATTTAGTTCATTTGACGGATCAATCCATTGATCTTATCTTCACGGTTACCAGTGTCCCCTCCTTCAATGAAGTGAAGGAGTTTCCTCTTGTGGAATCCACCGTTTGGAGAGTTAAGTTGGAATGGCCAGATAAAGTTGTTGGCTTGTTTGAAGTTTGGTCCAACAGTGAAGATTTCGTGAATCAAATCTTCCATACAGATGATTCCGAGCTTTCCAAGAGATTGTTCAATGACAGCGTTGTCACTCAATGCGATTCTTTGACCATTAATTTTTCCGAATCCACGCTTGTACAACAATTCACGAACAGACTTGAGGTTTGGATAACCGTAAGCAACATATGGCTCGATTAAACGAAGCATTTCAATGGTTGGCTTGGTAAGGCGAACGAAGACTCCATTGTTGATTTGACGAAGACGCAACAATTGCATAATCTTTCTTGGCTTTGGTGGGATGTTGTTAATACTAAAGATTAGAAATGTTCATACAAACATAGTAAAAATAAATAGTTTCAGCCCCGAAAGATGGTTGACTGTGGACTTCATCAATGACTTCGTCACACAAAATTTGTATCATCATCTTTGGAATGTAAAGAAAAATATGAAAGATACTTACCCTCTAATACGAACAACAAAAGCCAACTTTGGTTCTTCTGGAACATAAAAGTTTCCAGCAGATTTAGCAACACGCTTCAAACGAATTTGTTCGCGTTCCATTTTGCGATATTCATTGACATAAGATTCAGCTCTCTTGAAAATGACACGGCGCTTCTCCTTGTTGGCCTTTCTTTGAGCGATTTGGGCAGCAACTTTTTCAGCGCGAACCTTTTCAACCATTTTTCTCTTTTTGAGAATGTTTTCAGGGACGGTAAGTTTAGGAACACTAAGGTTAGATTTGTTCTCAAATAAACTTAAAGAGTAAAAATGTCAATGTTTTTAATCCAAGGAGTAAATTAATACTTCAAGGACAAATCCTCACGTTGAGTGAGATTCGATTATTGTATTTGTAAAAAATAAATAATCGGCATATTTTTAATCAGAGGAATGTATCAACATTTCACTGACAAATCCACTTTAAAAGTGATGAGACTGGAAAACAAACTATCTTTGCAAATACTTACGCTCCAGTCATTTTTTTCTACAGGGGTAAGGTGGCGCGACTTGAATTTATTTGGTCGATTTCTGAAATTTCATTGGTTTCTAATTTCTGAAAACTGAATAAAGCACTGTCAGNTTTTGGAAATTACCAGAAAAAATCACCAGGATTTTTACGGGAAACGGGTGGTCAGTATGTCTAGAAACTTTTATCTTTAGCCTAAATGAATTATGAAATTGAAATATAATCAATTTATCAGCATTTTGACCACCAAAAACAGAAATATGCTTGTCTTGACTAATGAACATAACTCTTTAACCTGATTACCAGAATATCAATAATTTTTGCCAAAGGACTTCTAATTTTCTATTTTGATATTTTCAGAAAATCTTAATTGAATTTTATGACATCGAAATTGTTGAATTCATCATCCACTCATTCCTTTGTCAGAAAAGCCGCTCGTCTTTATCGAATTGCTAGAAGAGTGAGTATGCCTGCTCCGTTTATGATTGACATTATGACTAAAGTCCCACCAATTGAAATGTCTAATCAGGAAAGAGCAGAAAAACTGAAGCGAGTGACATTCCCAGAAGATACATTAAGAGAAAACATCAAAAACGCCGTTTCTAAAAGCGAACATCGATGGGTTCTGCAGTCACCTGTTGTTCTTTACGAAGACCAATTTGATTATCGTAAAGAATGGATAGAAAAGTAAGGATTTAACATTCTCTAAATTAGGGCGATCGATAAGGCGCTTGAAATTGAAGCCAATGAAAATTTGTCAAGAGAGGAGTCTACGAAATTGGCCATAAAATGGTTATTTAATGAATTAGATCAAGTTAAGACAAAGCAGGACAATGAAGAAGAATTGAAGAGGCTCTTTGATCTAATACAAGAAGATGAAGGTTCATACTTAAAGGCAGAAGGACAAACTCTTGATTTTTCATTTGATCAACACAAGGTGGTTCAAGATACTATTGTTGAAGCGGAATTGCAAGGAAGACTTCCAAAAATTATTGGAAGTCATGGTACTCATACAAAGAGAACAATCAGAGGGAATTTGGCCTTTAATAAAATATGAATAATCACTAGAATGTTTATTTAAATTTCAGTAATCGCATCAAGTCTTGACATTGGCACGGTTCTCGATCTTCTGCGTGAAGATCTAGTTTTTCTTGAACGTCCACGTCCTCTTCTTCTCTTAGAGTTTGAATATTTTGTTCTTGATCTTTTTGAATCCTTTTTAGAGAGAGTTTTTTTACTTCTTTTTTCAGTTCTTGACAATAGTCTTGATTCTTCAACGGATAATTCTGCAACGTTCTTTTCTTCTGATTGGGCTACAGTTTGAGCTTGCTTTTCAGCACTTAAATTCATTTTTTCACTTTCGTTGATCGGCGCAATCGTTTCATTGTCACTTACAGCATGCATTTCAGGAAGCTCAAACACCTCAATATCTTCCCAATTAACATTATCATCTGCTACTTCAGCATTATCCCATGGATTTGAGCACAATTCTTCACGCAATGAAATAAATTCATCTTCTGGAACCAAATCTATCTGGCAAATATCATATTTTTCTTCAGTTGAAATTAATCCACTTAAAACAAGTTTTCGGACGTAATTGTAAGCTTTAAGAAGCTTGCCATTAGATAATCTGTCAAAATGTGGAACCAAACGTGTAAAAAGTTCAATGTAAGAAAATTCATCTCCAGATTCATTATTATATTCTTCGATTTCCCCTTTCAATGCCTCAATAAAATTTTTGTTTGATGGTGTATCGAAGTTTTCAGTTTCTTCTACATTATGTTCATCACTGAATAACGATTGCAAGCGATCAAGTCTTAAACATTTCTTGCATTTTTCAGCAAGAGAATTTTTGAAATTGCAAAATTTGGCCTCAATAAATGAGCAAAGGCTATCCTCGTAATCTTTTTCCGGCTCTGCGGTTGCTGCGACTGCATCGGTGTTTACGTCAGCTTCAATGGTTTTTACCGATTTTTTATCTTCTTCAACAGTTTCTTCTAATACTTCATCTTCTTCAACACTTTCGTTGCTTTCAAAAATATCACTGAAAGCAGACTTTACATTATCAACCAAAGGTTTGGGGTCTTTCAACATACGAGAGCAAGCTTGTCCAAAAGAGTGTAACCCGCTAGGAATGCACGCCCAATTTGAGTTTTCTTTATCCTGTAAAGGATTTGAAGTAGTATTAGACAAGAAAGTTGCAAAAGCTGCTACAAGCAAAAAGTTTTTCACCATGTTTTCTAAGCCACTATCTAATTACGATGGAATTTTCAAGAAAATTAGCAGACCAAATACGGAAATCCAATCAATAATAATAAATCTCAATTGTTTTCAAATCATGTTATTAATCTTTAATAAGTTCGTATGCTCGAGGAAATCTTCTTTCAACGGCTTCTTGCAAGTACGGCCAATATGGTTTCAGCAAGGCCAGAACGAATAAAACTGCAGATACGAATATGAACAATGGGATTATAACACGATCTTTGTTTGAATCACGCTCTATGGTACCAAAATAAGTAACCATTACCGAAACAAGATGTTGCCCAACTATTAGTTTGGATAGAGTCACTTAATGTGCAATTTCCAATTGTGTTCTTGCAATACGTTTTAGAGCACATGTTGCAGGCATTGATTAAAGTAATGTTGTAAGCCTTTTTGCAACTGCATTTGCAGTATTTTTGTATGGTGTGCGATGGGGGAATTAAAATTAGTAAAATGAGTAGAGAGCTTAATATTTTTTTGAACATTTTGGTGTTTTCAAAACAAAGGTCAAGTATAAATCAACTGAAAAATGCAAAAATGCCATATTGTATTTTAAGCTATGTA
Organism: Rozella allomycis CSF55; assembly: GCA_000442015.1. Taxonomy (NCBI): domain Eukaryota; kingdom Fungi; phylum Rozellomycota; genus Rozella; species Rozella allomycis. The sequence goes on along the minus strand of KE561074.1, from coordinate 30,588 downwards.
AAAGCTTTCTTTGTCTTTTAACGTAAAACCGGAAGTAAAACTGTCACATCTACTTTGTTCTAAACTTAAATCAGGTCACTTGTGGCTTGGATACGAAATGGAATCACTCATTCGCACAGTTAACAAATTGCAAGATGTTTTTGCGACATTAGGTGTAGGAAATCCTATCGATTTGCCTCAAATAACTGTGATAGGCAGGTACTTGATATATTCGTCAATAGTGTAGTCAAAGCAGTGGAAAAAGTTCAGTTTTAGAGAATATTGTTGGACGGGATTTTCTTCCTCGAGGAAGTGGCATTGTTACACGCAGACCACTAGTATGTGAATGAAAAGAGAGAAAATGTAGGTGTTGCAGCTTATTAATCGCCCCGTAACTGAGGGAGAAGCGGAAGAATGGGGAGAGTTTTTGCATAAGCCTGGAGTGAAGTTTACTGATTTTGAGAAAATAAGAGAGGAAATTGTTTCTGATACTGATTTGAAGACTGGTGGCACCAAAGGTGAAAAATTGATTGCGTTAAAATAGGGGTATCGCCAATACCAATTAATTTGAGAGTATTTTCACCAAATGTACTCACACTTACGTTGGTTGACTTGCCTGGTTTGACAAAGGTTTGTGATTGAGTGTTTGTAGACTAGGTCCCGGTTGGTGATCAACCAAAGGATATAGAAAGACAGATTAGAGACATGATATTGAAATTTATTACAAAGCCAAATGCAATAATTTTGGCGGTGACTGCAGCTAACACTGATCTAGCCAATTCTGACGGATTGAAGTTGGCAAGAGAAGTCGATCCAGATGGTATTATAATTGATTGATAATAATAGGTTTAAGAACTATTGGAGTGTTGACTAAAGTAGATTTAATGGATCCAGGCACTGATGTTGTTGATATTTTAGCTGGGCGAGTGATACCATTAAGACTTGGATATGTCCCAGTTGTAAATAGAGGACAAAAGGACATTGATTCAAAAAAGAGTATTTCTCATGCACTAGAACACGAGAAGCAATTTTTCGAAGGACACCCAGCCTATTCATCCAAAGCCCAATATTGTGGGACTCCATTTCTAGCTAGAAAACTTAATATGATTTTAATGCATCATATTCGAAATACCTTACCAGAAATTAAAGCTAAAATATCAGCCACTTTATTAAAATACCAACAAGAACTTGCAACTCTAGGGGACGCAATAACTGAAGATTCTCCAAATGTAAATTGACAAAATTTATTACATAAGAATATTTTGTTGGGAATTATTACAGAATTTTGCACGGAATATCAAAATTTGTTGCAAGGGAACACTGCTGATTTGGCTACAAACGAACTTAACGGAGGAGCGAGAATCGCATTTGTTTTTCATGAAATATTTGCTCAAGCTGTAGCTGTGATGGATCCATTTGATCAAATTAAAGAAGTTGACATTAGAACTTTGCTTTATAATTCTTCTGTAAACTAAAGTTGTTTCATTATTGCAAGGGTTCATCACCTGCCCTATTCGTGGCCACTTCAGCTTTTGAATTGTTAATAAAACAACAAATAAAAAGGTTAGAAGATCCTTCATTAAAATGCGTCTCAATGATTTTTGAAGAATTAGTTAGAATGTTGAACCAAGTTTTAGGAAAACCAGTAGATCTATTTCTGAAATTTGTTAAATAGATCTTTAAAAGATTTCCTGAATTAAAAGAAAAATTTTATTCCTCAGTTATTGGATTATATAGAAAAGGATTGGATCCTACCAATAAATTAGTCTCACAATTAGTNGATCCTACCAATAAATTAGTGTCACAATTAGTAGCGGCTGAATCTTGCTACATAAACACTGGCCACCCAGATTTTATAAATGGACATAAAGTAATTCATTCAGAGAAACATTTTGTAGGCCATGGCAATAATAAATGAAAAGCTTGGGTTGATAAAATCAGAGCCTAATGTTCATTCAAGTGGGTCAAACTTAAAGACATCTGTACCAACTGTTAATCCTGTTTCATCAACTCAAGAAGAAACTAGTTTCTTTGGAAGTTTCTTTTCAAAGAAGCCTACTAGAAAGCCAGGTGTTTTAGAACAACCACCTCAAGTGCTAAAGGCGACAGGGTCAATCTCTGAAAGAGAATTAATCGAAATTGAAGTTATAAGTAATTTACTTCTCTTATTTTTTATAGAATTGTTGTTGACATCCTACTATAACATTGTAAAGAGAACCATCATTGATATGGTACCAAAGGCTACTATGCTCAATTTGGTGTACTTTAGCAGGGATGAGCTACAAAAGCAATTGTTGGCCGATTTATACAACACAGAAAAAGTGATGGAATTGCTCAAAGAATCTGATGAAACTATTGAAAGGAGAAAGGAATGCAAAAAGATGATTGAAGCCTTGCAGAAAGCAGAAGAAATAGTTTCTACTATTTAAAATATAAATAAAGATATTTCTATACTAAAATTTCCATTTTCGAAATAACCCAATATGAAATATCGTTATTTTCACATCAAAAACTTACGTCATGAACACAATTAAAACTTCTGCAAACAATTCAGAAAAAGGGGTAAATGCTAACGAAATTAATTCGTGGTGTAACGAGTGACTTTCGGTCCGATGATGATTGCTTCTTTTAGAGCAGGAGCTAAATGACATTGACCTCCAACCTTCACAAATGACAAAGGAATACTCAAGGGAATCTGCTGTCTTGCTGCAAATGTTTCTTGCGGTATTTCACTCGCTGTTGAGAGGTCAACTAAAGATTCCATTCGTGTGGTGGGTTGGATAAGCTACAAAAGTATATGTTTACTTAATAATTGTGAGACTTGTTCCCTGTGAAATCAAGGAATGCAAGAGTTGAAGCTGTCAAAAGGTTTCACGCTTTGATGTTGTACATGGTGAGATGGCCGAGCGGTCTAAGGCGTATGGCTCAAGTCCTTATCTCTTCGGAGGCGTGGGTTCGAACCCCACTCTCACTATTTTTTATCACTGTCATGATTTTTTTTAGTTTAAAACTAAAAGATGTGATGAATATTTTGTAAACCAGTCACACTTGATGTTTAGCAGCCTCTTAAAATGAAATTCCTATCTCGTCTTTCTTTTTCCATATAGCAATGAACATTTAACAATCTAAACTTTTCATATCAAATGGGCGAACCTAAGCTTTCAGAGATTCTCACAGGATTCAGCCGGAGCCCCTTGGGTCTTTGGATGAATATGAAGGCCGAAACATTAGAAGTTGTTACAACGGAAGAAAGACATTAAGATAAAATTTAATATTAAATACTTTATTTTATTGTCAAGTCACTTGAAGAGACGTTTAATAGAGTAGAAAGGACCGGTATTAAATGTTTCTATTTGAGAAATGAAATAAATGTTTACTCGTTGATCTTTGTTTTTAATGTAAGAAAGAAAAACCGATTTCATGTAATCAATATTTGTATTCTCATCTACTTTGACTTGCAAATTTTGATTCTTTTCTAGTTGCCTTTCAAGTTTTCTAACTTCATCCTGCAAAGTCTTTTTAAATTAAAGATTTTATTTTACTTTATTTAAAGAGCGAAAATTTTCTTCTTTAATTTTTTCATTTTCAATTTGATCTACCAGGGTTTTATTTAGAGATTCAATTTTTTCTTTTAGATATTTTGTTTTGATTTCAATTTCAGATTCCTTTGAAGAGTTTGAATAAATTTTACTTGTTCTTTGATTAACTTTTGAAGATTTCGTTCAGCGCTTGAATTTCTTTCTTTTAATTCTTTTAATTGAGATTTTAATTCTGAATTTTCTTGATTTAGATTTTTAATTTCTTTATCAAAAGATTCAAATTCTTTTTCTTTAGATTTTAGGCGATCATTTAATTCTTTCAATTTAAATTCATTTTCATTTATTAATTCAGCATTTTTACTGAGATGGAAGAGTTTTTCATCTTCAATTTTTATTTTTAATTCATTATTTTCAATGTGAATGTTTTGTAGTTGATCTTGCAGTTTAATAATCTCTTGACTTTGTTTATCAAACTGAATTGAAAATCTATTAAAGTCGTCAGTTTTCTTTTCAATTTGTATTTTAGTTTCTTCTTTTTCTTTTTTAAGTTTAATATTTTCTTCAATCAATTTATTTGTTTCTAAATTTCTCTCTGAAATCGTTTTCTCTAATTGAGAAATTTCCAGAATTCTATTCTTTAATTTTTCTTCATTTTCTAAACATTCCTTTTTTAATTTATTAAATTCTTCATCAAAAGAAGAATATTTGTTTTTTTCTGATAAATTTATTTCAGTTAATTTTTTCTTTTCATCTTCTAAATTTTTAATAGCAACTTTGGCTTCTCTTAGCCTTTTGATTACTTCATCGTATTTAACTTTTAAGGATTCTAAAGAAGAATTTGAAGATTCAATTAAAAGTTCTTTATCTTTTATTTGTCTTTCTAAATCATTTATTATTTGATTAAAATTATTCTTTTCTTTCAAATAAACTTTTTCCATGTCTGAAAGTTCATTTGAATTGTTCAATTTAATCGTTTCAATCTCTTCTTCCTTTTCCTTTAATAATGCTTCTAACGTCTTTATTTGATTTAATGAATCATTCAACTGTGCTATTCTTTCAATTGATTCTTTTGTAACTTTCTGCAATTGATTTTCTAAACTTCTTGATTTCTCTGCCATCTCTTTAAATTCTTCATTTGAATCATTCTTGTTTTCTGTTTCAAATTTTGAAATCTTTTCAATCAATTCAGCAATTTGTTGATCTTTCTCTTCAATCATCTTTTTCAATTTCCCTTTGCCTTTTTCTCTCCCGGGCTTTGGAGTGGCTTGTAGATCTGCCATAGATCCAAAATTCTTTTTATTCAATTCTTCAATCTCCAATTCTCTCTCTTTTATCAATCTCTCCAAATGTTCACATTTTTCTTTTTCCAAATTTAATAAATTCAAATTCTTTTCTCTAGTTTCATTCAATTCTGATTCAAGGTATTTTATTTTACTTTCGTTTTCATCAATCAATTCTTGCATTTCTTTTTCTTTTGAATTTTTCTCTTGTTCTATTTTTGAAAGCGTTTCTTTGAAGCCATTCAATTCATCATCTTTTGCCTTTAACATTTCTTCTTGCTCTTTATTTCTCTTCTCCAACTCCAATACAACTTTGCTTAGCTTTTCTACAGAAACTCTTTCTTCTTCCAACTTCAACTTTAGTTTAGATGTCTCATCAACTGTATCCCCACTCTCATTTCCATTTTCAACAAAATCTCTACCCAGATTCTGTCCATTCAACTTTACATTCATTTTCTGCAACAGCTCCTCATTCTGCCTCTCCAAAATATTCACTTGCTCAGCCAAATCTCATCTCAACTCTCACCCATCAATTTACCATGCGTACTAGTATTCAGCTCCTTATTCTCCAATATAATCTTCTGCATCTCCTGCTTGGTCAAACTATCGCGCTCATGGATCCCCTTCAAATACGTCTCCAAATCTTCCAATTGGTAGTCCGGAAGCGGAGTGTTTTGCTTCACTATCTCGTCCAACTTGCTGCGCTCCATTCGAAGCTTCTTGTATGCTTTCGCTAGCTCTATCAACATTTATTAACATTCGTTTTACCAGTGTATTTGGCTTGCATTTTTTGGAGCTCGTCGGCGTCGTCTTCGTCTTTTAGGTATAATGTATTTGATACCTATTTTTGATCTTGTGTTTTATTACTTTGGAAACTACATTCTTAAAGGAATCCATTGCGCTTCGGAAATTTCACTATACTGATATTGGACTAACGCAATTAACAGAATTGCAAATCATTTTTAGAAAGTTAGAAGAGAAAATTTATCCAGTATCCAGAAACTATTTGTGCTATTGCTATTTATTGCTAATGCTATCAGTGTCTTTTTAGGTCCGAAATAGAACAAGGAATCCGACAGGTCACAGAACAAGTACTGTAACTTCTGTTTCCCACTATTGCTCATCTTATCCGATAGGGCTGTTACTTGTAGCATCAAGGTCAGGAAGGTTTATTGTGAACTGACATATAAATGTGACCTTTCAAGTCGTTTATCAACAGGTCCTGTGGCCAAATTGGATAAGGCGCCTGACTACGGATCAGGCGATTGCACGTTCGAGTCGTGCCAGGATCGTTTTTTATTTTCTTAACCAAGTCTCTTTTCTAGATCAAAAGCACAAAAATTCTGTAATAAAATTCTATCAATGTCGGAGCTTATTAAATGTTAGTCATATTTATGAATGGCTTAGATTTCCATCTTCACCATACTGTCCCGTCGTTTATTCAAGTATTTTTATCTATTCTCATTTTACTCCATTCAAAGAAAAGATATGATTTTGGAAAATGCTGCACACGTTGTGGTAATTGGATCCGGTCTAGCTGGGTTAACAAGTACGATTGAGGCAGCAAGAAATGGTGCAAAGGTAACTTTGATAGAAAAAGAGGGCACGTAATTTCTCACATTATTTATCATTAGAATTGGAGGAAATTCCGCTAAAGCTACCTCTGGTATTAATGGCTCAGAGACGAAATACCAAATGGATGCTGGAATTAAAGACTCGATTGAAGAATTCGAAAATGATACATTAAAGTAATTAAATTATCAATATTATAAAGATCTGGTGGCGACTTTTGTGATAAATCTCTTGTCAAGGTCCTTGCTAGTCAAAGTAAATCTGCAATTGAATGGTTGTCATCTTTTGGCTTAAATCTATCGGTACTTTCACAGTGCGGTGGGCATTCGGTAATTTAATAACGTTGAATTAAAAAGGTTAAACGTACACACCGCGAGCCTGATGTTAATGGGAGACCGGCGCCTGTTGGGTGGGATATAATAAGCGCTCTTAGAAAACATGTGGAAAATGATCTTAAAGATCAAGTGACTGTGAAAGTTAATACAAAGTTGACGGATATGGTCGTCGACAATGATAGACTAGCCAAAATAGTCACGGTTGATAGTCAAAGTACGGCGGAGGAATTTGAAGCTGATTCATTCGTTCTTACAACTGGAGGGTAATTTTTTAATAAATTTGTGATAGATTTTCTGCTGATAAAAGCTACAATGATTCTTTGTTGAAAGAATTTGCGCCAAATCTTTTGAGTTTAGCTACAACGAATGGGAAATGGGCAACTGGCGATGGGGTTAAAATTGCCAGAAAAATTGGAGTTTCTCTGGTTGATATGGATAAAGTAAAAGAAAAATTGATTAATTTTTTAGGTTCAAGTTCACCCAACAGGATTTGTAAGTTTGGAAGATCCTGAAAACCACCAAAAGTTTTTAGCTCCGGAAGCTTTACGTGGCCACGGAGGGATTTTGGTTAATTCATTTGGAAAAAGATTTTGCAATGAACTTGGATTGAGAGATGAAGTCACTGGATCTATATTTTCTAATTGTTCGCGATTAAAAGGGAGCCAAACGACAGTCGCATATTTGATTCTTGATGAAAAAATGGCAAAAGATTTTGGAAAAGGAGCCTTGGAGTTCTATATTAAAAAGAAACTCTTTTTAGTTTGTTCTGACATTTCACAAGTTGCCGCCGTTTTTGGTTGCAAAGTAGAAGACTTAAAAGATACAATCTTAAATTACGGAAAAGATGATAAATTTGGAAAGAAAACTTTTCCTCGTCTTTTCTCTTTGGAAGAGAAGCAAACTTTTTGTAAAATTGATTATCTGACTATTTGTAGATGTTGCTGCAGTTACCCCTTCAATTCATTATACAATGGGAGGCATTCGTATAAATGCCGCCGCGGAAGTATTAAAAGAAAGTGATCAGGCTCAAGAAATACCAATAAAGGGTTTATTTGCTGCTGGAGAAGTTACTGGTGGTGTTCACGGCAAAAATAGACTAGCAGGCAATTCACTACTTGAATGCGTCGTCTTTGGAAGAATTGCAGGACGTCATGCTGCATTATCAAATTCAGTTTCACGAGGATTTTAATTTTTTTTATTTCATTACTTGTCAATAAAAAACTTTAGTCAATTTCAATTTTGTTAAAAGGCATTACATATATTCAGCTCAGTTTTCTCGTGAGCTATATATGCCTTCGGCTACTTAGCCACAGTAGACTATTTATTGGTGCACACTGAGCCACAAAAACATTATGGTACAGGAAATGATATTTATAGTTGTTTTCTGGTTAGGAATGTTCATAAATGCCCTTAATCCAAATGAGGATGTGGATGTTAAGGCCCCTTTAAACTTCCTTCAAAATGTGCTTATCCTTTTTGCACTAGCTTTCATTTTGATTTGTGCCATGATCGCCATGCTGTCAACTTCCCGAATCGCATTTTTATGTTTTCTTTGGTGTATCGCTTTGCTATATAATATCCTCAACGTCACGGTGATTTTTGATGCATTGAAAACATATGTTTTAGTTACCGCTAATTAAACTGTAAAAACTAAATGAATGCAGTCAGATATCTCAAAACACTAACAAAAAGGATCTTTTAAGACTACAACAATTTTTATGAATAAAGCAGAATAAGACTTGATGTTACATTTTGAATTCATCACATTACAATGGTATCAAACTATTGAATATCATAATGACTTAAAATTGAAAAATAACGGTGTTGAGGGACACGTATTTATTCCTTAATCTTTTGCCTTTTCGAACTCCCTTGCCATGTCTTTCATCCGGTCCATTGGTGCCGCTGCCATTCCGGCCAGAGTTTCTTTCATTCCACCTTCATCCGGTGCGCTTGGGTGTGGTCTTTTCAAACTAATATGACTTTATTACCGTGTTGGCACAAACTTTTTGTAATTCTTAAACTTTGTGCCCATTGTCGACAACTCTTCCTCACTACAATTTTCAGCTAGTCTTGGCAAATATATTCCTTCCTCATCTGAAATGTGCTTGAATAATTCCTATATTTATTGTGGTACAATATTTTACGTCTTTAATTTTGGTCAGCAAAGGGTTAAATGACTCATCTTTGAGATTCATTGAATCCAGTTTATAAAGGTCACTCTTCAGCTCGGCATGATCGGCAAGAGACTTTTTCTTTTGATTTTCACCCTCGAATTTAGGAATGTGAGTAGGGTATTNTATAGCTGTAAAATAATCACATACTACATAATCAACTTATTAGCCACTTCGGGTAAGAGCGGCTAAAAGCCGGTTACAAGTTAAATCTGCTATACACATATTGTGAATCGCTAATTCACGAATAATGGTGTTGACAACAGGCTCACGTTTTTCAGCAGGTGAATTGTCATACATTTCAAATAATCCTTTGAAATAATCATGATCAGATTTTATGACCTAAGCAAAGTCTTTCACAAACATAATTACATCGATGACACTATTACCATGCTGATTTGCTGTTGAATACTTTGATAGTAGAATACTGTTATATTGAAACTTTGTGAGGTTGATTCTTTTGAGGATTGTATTCATTTAAATTTGATAAAGCATAACAAGCCATTATATATTAGCAGATAAGAGATCAGTGAAGTTTAAATAGAGTTTATACTTTTTCATTCGCACAGTTCTACATGATATTATTGAAATGGATACGGGAAAAACATTTTCTATATTGACTCGACAGAAGACTCGATTAATATTCATCATTTTTAAATCCACACAATAATAATTTATTGAATAAATACTATTCTTCCGCGACAAATTCTCTTGCAGTATCTTTCATTTTATCTACCACAGCTGCTGCAGCGCCAGCTACTTTTTGAGAAATACCTCCTGTGTCGGGTGCTCCAGAATGTGGTCTATATTTCAAATCTTTCACCGGCCTTTACCTGGTAGGAGCAGTAGATTTTGTTTTGATAAATTTGTCCTTTAAACTAATAAGTTCATCCAATGGACAGAATTGAGCAAACTTTGGAAGAATATCATTTTCTTCTTCTTGCACGTGTGATTGAAAGTCCTATATAAATTAAGCATTTTATCGTACTGTCATGACTCTCGACACAAGTGGAACAAAATTGACATGCTCAACATTCAAAGATTCCAGTTGTTCAAGATCCTTTTTCACCTGTAAATGTTCGGTAAGAGAATGATCGACAATATTGTCACCTTCTGGTAAGTATTTTCTCATCACGGGATAAACAACAATTTCTTCACCTAGTAATTAGTCGCAATGTATGATACAAACACTGTGGACAGATATTTCGCGTATCAATGAGTTAGCTATGGCCTGCCTGTCCGATGGCAAGGCGGATTCAAAAAGCCTGTAAAGGTCGTGTACTCGCAAATGGTCTTCCTTAATAACCTACTTTACGTTGACATAAGTGGGGCTACATCAATAACGGTTTGGCTGGTGGTTGTAGACATGTTAAAATTGAAACTTTTGATGGAAGCATATTGTAATTTATAGGCAGGCTGTCAAAGCTTATCTGATATCATCTCTCAATATGATCATCGGATTAAATTCACATCAGATTTACTTGTTATCGTCCCGTCCATAGCTCAGTTGGTAGAGCGCGTGACTGTAGTTGTTCAATTGTTATCATGATGTCCCTGGTTCAATTCCGGGTGGACGGACTTTTGCATTTTTTTCAAAAATTTTAAAAAGGATTCAGCGTTTTTTTATTTTAGATTAAACCAGAGTCTTTGATACCTGTAACCAAAATAGACATGAGCACACTATGTATTAATTTTTTCAATTGTGTAGTTGAAGTAGCAGTTGTGTAATGACAGTAGATTTGGCGATCCTTGTTTTGGTTTAGCGACAAAAATTTAGCTTTTAAGAATTTCCTTCCTACATCTATACTGTGGTTGTCTGAAACTTTAGAATATTCTGGGAATGCATCTGATATGGGGACCACCTTCATTAACTGTTCGAAAAGGTCCAGTTTGTTGAAGAATATTATAAAAGTCGTGTTTTCCAAAAACTTGTTGTTTATCAGGGAATCAAAAAGCTCTATTGAATCATAGATTCGTCTCTTGTCATTTTTCATGAATCGTTCATACCACAGATGAGTCTTCCTCTAAGAATTGCGCGTAGGAACTTAAAGAAGCCACAAAAAGAACAGCATCTACAGTTCTATTGTTAAGCTATGATTTTTGCTGTACGTGAAAAGAGATAGCCATTTATTCCTTTTTGCCCGCGCTCCTGGGACATCGATAACGTTGATGGTATCTTTGCCAATGGCGAACTTGGTTTCGAATGTTTCTTTGGTTCTTGACCTCGAATTTAGTATATCATCATCATTTGGCTCATAATTCTCCTTTAAGACTCTAAAGATATTTTCAGGAAACCAACAGCTTGAAACATTATTTAACGAATTACTATTTTATGGAATCCATTAGGTTTGGATATTTAAGTGAATTCTCGATAACATTGACTACAGTACTGTCTTTGAAAAACATTGTTAATGATTTTAGCTGTGCTTCTAGAAAATCACTTTGGCATTCGGGGGACAGCGATTCTTTGAATTCATTGGTCAAATCTTCAACTATTTCCTGTACAGTTTTAAAGTTTAAGAATACCTTCATATTCTTCATAGCATATAAAAACTTGTTATCTTGAATTACACTTGCGATTTGAAGGAAAATTGTCTTTATATTTTGGATGATAATTTTTCTGTAACTCTTTTTTTCTTCCCACGTGAAACTTTTTTCTTGGCTGTAAGATAGTTTCATTTGTTTAAGAATCGTTGATTTACCGCTTTCAGCATTGCCTGAGAAAGCTAGTCGATAATTTTACCTAATAAAACAACATTGTGGATGTGTTGTAGCTCTTCTCTGCTTCTTTCGAGCTCTTTTGTGATTTGTTTATCTCTTTTCTTAATTTCTTTCTTTTCCTTGTCGGACGCCCAAAATGTTATGGAAGGCATTAATCCTGATTCCTTGGCAACAAAAAATGTAAAAGAAAAAAATAAATTCAAATTATTTATTGACTTTTCAAGCATTATAAGTAGAGGAACTAACGTTGCCACCTCTACCAGTCCAGTTTGTGTGATGGAAGACTCCTGGTTGTGAGAGTAATTCATAAGTATGTGCACCAAAATAATCTCTTTGTGCTTGAAGTAAGTTGGCCGGTAGCATTTCAGATCTGTAGCCATCGAAAAATGCCAAAGCAGTACTAATGGCGGGGACTGGAATTCCCATTAAGACTGCTTGAGAAACAATAAATCTCCAACTAGCTTGAGCATTTTCAACAATGGATTTAAAAAAATCATCTAAAAGCAAATTGTTCAAATTTGGGTTCTTTGTGAATGCTTTTTTAATGTCACCAAGAAACGCGCTGGGATTATAAAAGTTAAATGAAAATACCTTCTAATGATGCAACCACCTTTCCACATAACAGCGATACCCCCATAATTCAGATTCCAATTTTGTTCCTTTGCTGCTTCTCTCATCAACATGAACCCTTGAGCGTAAGAAATGATTTTAGACGCGTAGAGAGATTGTCTTAAATGATGAAGAAATTCCTTCTTGTCCCCTTGATAGCGAGATGAAGGTCCTTTAAGAACTTTGGAAGCAAAAACTCTTTCATCTTTCATGGCAGATAAAGCCCTTGCAAAGACAGCCTCTCCAATCAATGTAACTGGCACACCTAGATCTAAAGAAGAAATCCCTGTCCATTTTCCAGTGCCTTTCTGTTTTATTCTAAACTAAATGAAAAGTTACTTGCCCAGCGGTGTCGCGTATCTTATCAACAAGAAAAGATCCATCAGAATCTCTAAAGGCTAAAATATCTCTTGTGATTTCAATGAGGAAGGAATTTAATTCTCCCTTGTTCCATTCATCAAACACTTGTGACATTTCCACATTCGAAAGACCTAAACAGTCCCTCATTAAATGATACGCCTCACAAATAAGTTGCATATCTCCATATTCAATACCATTGTGAACCATTTTAACATAATGTCCAGAACCTCCCTGTCCAACCCAATCACAGCATGGCTCTCCGTCTGCTTTAGCAGAAATCGCCTGGAAAATTGGCTTTAAATGTGGCCTTAATTTATATTAAAGCTATGGAGCTTACCATGCTGCTGGTGATCCACCTGGCATTATAGATGGTCCGAATCTGGCGCCCTCTTCTCCTCCAGACACACCAGTTCCAACAAACAATAGTCCCTTAACCTCCAACTCCTTCACTCTTCTTATGGTATCAGGAAAATGAGAATTTCCACCATCAATAATAATATCTCCCTTTTCAAGATACGGTAACAATTGGTTAATAAAATCATCAACTGCAGAACCAGCCTTGACCATTAAAATTATTTTTCTTGGCCTCTTTAGCATTTGGCAGAATTCTTGTACAGAATGAGCCCCTACAATTTTAGTGTCTTTGGCTTCGTTGGCAAGAAATAAATCCACCTTTTCAACAGTCCTATTGTATGCACAGACCTATCAAATAAAATCACGTGTGTTACAACAAAGCCTTTGTCATTCATATTCAAAATAAGATTCTGGCCCATTACGGCTAAACCGATCAAACCTATATCAGCGACAGCACTTTTAAAATATTCAAGTATTCGTACGTTGTAGACATTCCAAAATAATTAGCAAACTGTAGTAGTCGATTAATTTCGACAAGGGTTTAGCCTTTGGCAATTGGGACATAAAATTGAAGAAATAAGAATAGTTTTATTTATGTGATGAAAATAATTAATAACTAGTCGAATTTTATATTGCAATGTAATGTGCTATTGAAAAATCCTATAGACTTCTATCTTGCAAGTCTTGATCTCTCAAAAAAACGAAAGAAAACTACGTTTAGTAATGAATTTTGTCATGATTATTATTCTTTTGTATTTTTACGTTAATCTGTAGATACCTAGTTATCGGTCAAGGTCATGCTAAATCTCCGAGGCCATGAGATCCATCAGGGACCTCGCAATAATCGAGCTATGCAATTTGCTGAGTTTGACATTTTCAATATGGGCTTCAAGACAATATGTCAAAAATTCCAAATCCTCCCTCAGTGCATTCGTTGGTTTGCTTTCCTTTTCTTTTGTCTCTTTAATCCATATTCTATCATTGGTCAAGTTTCCTATAATGTCATTGGTGTTATGTGAGGTTTCTTCCACGTTAGACTATTACCGATTTTATTGTGTCATCGACCTTTTTGAGTCGATTGCGGTGAATGGATTTGGATCTGCTTTGATGTTTTTGTTCATGTCTTTATGGGTGAAATTGAGCAACGCTCCAGGAATTTCAAAACTGAAGCATATTCTTTCGTCTCCGTTTGAGGGAAGGATCTTTATTTCAAAATGCATAGTTGGTCAAAGTCTTCTGTTAATTCTGATTCAAATGTCTTTTGTTAGCTATGATCCCTTGCTAGGTTATGTTCTTCGTCAATTATGTAATTCCTTGATCGTAGCAGCTGAAAGTATTTTAATGTTTCCAATATTAAGTACGGCACGTTTTTTAAAAAAATATAGCTAAAATATTCTTGTTCATTTACAATAATCAAAAGAAGACTGAAAACATTAAAATCAAAAGTAAGGTGGACTACAAGCAGTTTTATGTTTTGGCGGTCTCAATTATGTTCGCCATCGTTGTGGCACTGTTTTACGTTCGTAGAGCTATAGATGACCCTCTAAAGTATATAGTCTATAAGACTTTAACTTATGAAAAATTGTCGGAATCTGTCTATACATGTGATTACGTTCCTTTGTTTGGGTATATTGTTACGGCCCTATTAGGGTTCATTTTCTCCTTGGCGTTTATCTTAAAACCAAAAGTTAATATAAACAAAAGAAAGGTAAGAGAATATACTTACACTTGACGTAGCTTTCTTCAAAGGAGAGTGAAAAATCAAGGCGTGGTTCTAGTATTTAAAAGCTACAATAAAGAGATATTTTTTGTCAAGTATAGAGTCAGATATTTTACTCCTTCTGAATTAGACCTTTTATTTCTTTTTGTTCTTCCATGACAACGAAATGAATAATAACGGGGAAGAAACTTCATATACGGAATCTGGAAGTGATGAGATTTTGCAATATTCTGCAACGAAAATCCAAACTGTGTGGAGAGGTCGAATGGTTAGGAAAGAAACTCTCGAAAAACCAAAAAATTATTTGTTTCCAGTTGAAAATATTGCCATTGAAGATAATGCAGGGAATACACCCGAGAAAGATGCTATTCTGGTTCCCGAAAATAATTTGGCTAAAGAAGATGCTTCTGATCAGCAAGCTATGAATGAAGCTGATGATAAGTTACGCACATCAACTCCTCTTACAAACAATAAAGACGCCATTGATTCTCCTGATCAAAATATAGGTAGCCATACATAGAATAACAGAATAGATAATAGTCCAAGATACACCGAAGATGGAAAACGCTTGCCTAGTTTTTCTCGTGTCAACTACGTTGGCGGGTACCGTGACAAAAGGAATGGCACAGAGTACTATCATGCATGGACGCAAACTAAAGTTCCTCAAAAATACACCCTTGAGGTATTATATTTAGTATTAATTGATAGAATTGCCCAGAGAGGTTTCATAGAGAAGTTCAAACCAAGTTTTTAAGAAACCGCAAATCACAATGTGTTCGCGAGACGGCGACTCAGATGGTAATTATAAATGAAGTTTTAGAAAGAATAATTCAGATTGTTTTGTGTCAGAAGAAAATGATAAGATCATGATTCNCGCTAAAAAGCTCAAAGCAGTAACCATTTTCAATTCATAACAAAGATCATAAAAATTCAGTGCTTTTTCAGAAAAATCCAAGCCATCCGATACACAAGAATTTTGTACATTGAGAAATTGGAAAAGGACAAGGATCAAAAAGAAGTAATTAAAATAGAGATATATCCTAGAAAGAAGATNTACATTGAGAAATTGGAAAAGGACAAGGATCAAAAAGAAGTAATTAAAATTGAGATATATCCTAGAAAGAAGACAAGAAAATAAAAATAGATGAAACGAAGAGAAGAAAAGAAGTGGAACATCGATTGCATCCTCGAACTACGAAAGACTTTGAAGTCTTGTATCACGGATTAGAAAGTAATGCCAACAAAAATTAATAAAAGGATGGAGGGCAATTGAAGTTAAGAAAATTACAGACTCTGAATACAATGATGCAACAAAATTGGCATTACTCGCCGACGTGATGGACAAAGAGGCTCAGTTGATACAAAAAATTGATCGACTGAAACTGGCAGCTAATGAAGAAAATAAAGTCGAAAAAACTCAGAAACTCTTGGAGCAAATGGGAAGTCCTATCTCTTTCCCATCATTTGATGGAGGAACTACCTTTATAACTACACCTAGCATTCAAAGGGCATCAGAGTTGAGGGATTTATATAATGCTTTGTGCTTACCTCTTTTGTCCATTGATGAGAGACTGCAGGTATTATTGCACGTTAAATATACAGTCAAAGTAATAACACGTTGCAAAAATAATAGGAATTTGATTGTTCTTTGACAAGAGATATTGTTGATTTGATTGATAGAGAGGGCGACATGATCAGCCGGGGTGTTTCATCCAAAAATTTGGAAGGTTTAAGGAAACGAATAAGTAGCCAATTCCTGGTATTTCTTAAAACACCTAAATTTAATCCCGAGGCTGCAAAGTATCAAAAGGTAAAATGTATTTTTGTTCTCTAATAGTTTCCTGGAGCTGGTGAATCATGGCATAGAGAAAAGCCGGTGTATTATTGCCGAGGTTGTACAAAGTATCTTTCATCTACGGAATTTTATCTCTCAACAAATATGAATCACGTCGGAAAATGCAAAAATTGTATGCTGGAAGAGAATTATGCAAAAGATCGTGTGGAGGACTCTGCATACATGAAGTTACTTGACAATGCGCGCAACGAAGAAGAAGATAGAAGAAAGAAGGAATTAGGACCTTCATTGTTAAGTGGAAAACAAAACATAAACCACACTGTTGATTTAATGCAAGAGTCAGATATGAGATACCTTATTGACACTATTTGGGGTTGCCAAAGTATTATTTCGGCTACAGGAAACACGGAAGATTTAGTATTGATTAGATGGAATCCTAAGAAAGAGTTGTCCCCATGGAATTGTATTTTGCTTACAAAGCCAGAGGCTCTTGTTCATCAAAAAGAAGACAATCCAATTGGTCTGTACAGCAGCGATTTTGTTAAACGGGTTGAGCAGAAACATATCCAAGCAGTGAATCATTTTTCACAACTTCCAAAAATGCAAAAATATATGAAGGAAGCATTTTACGAAGAAAAACGAACCGGGAGGGTTCTTCATCGGAAATTAGTACCATTGAGATAAATAAAAATCATTTGAGTGACTTTTTACTATATTTATTAGGATTTTATAATTAATTTTTGACTATAGACAGTATTAAACGTTTGAATGCTATAATTATATATACCCGCTGTTGAGCTATCTCCTCGAATAATATTGTGTCTAAAATGGGAGTGAGAAGTTTTTGGAACGGACAAGGAATAGGAATAACTAGTATTAGGCTTTGTTGAATATGATGTGAATGGAGGTAAAGAAAGCAAATCTTGTGTTTTGCAGGTCTCCATCTTCTTTATAGACTTTGAAGAGCTCGGTTTTGATATATTAACAACCGGTAAACCATTGTGAACAGCAATGTTCTTTACAGTTGGACAAGTCTCGTTACTTGAAACCAATCCTTGACGGATTGTAGGTACTGCTTCAACTCGACCACACACATTCGTTGCAATAGAAAATATTTAGCATTTGGGGGTTCAATTTTGTCATTGAGGAGGAACTAAGCAAAGAACAATTGATATTTACTGTCCACAAAGTATCCCGCGCAATACCGGATGGACCGCTTCTGCTAGACATTTTCAGCATCGCATTATAACTTAAAGTACCCTNACATTTTCAGTAGCGCATTATAACTTAAAGCTCCCTTATGCTTAAGGTGGTATGCATTAAGGAGATATGGATTTGGTCTCAGAGAGACTTTGCTCTTAGCGATTTCGAAATTGTGTTTCCTAATCAAATATTTGTTAGACTCTTTTACCTTGCCATTTCCTCTAATGCTTCACTATCGATACACTCTAAGACCAATAAGTTTCCAAAAGACGAATAGACGCATATCCCTCTAATGTCCTTATCTTCTCTCAATAACANATTCTCCATAAAACCTTTTGAGATCATTTTTTCTCTTATAATCACTTCATATTATTACTTGGAAGTTTTAATCAAAATTCTGAACCCTTCCTGCGAGCCAATTCCAAGATGTGGTGAAATAGCGCTTGTTATTCTCCCAGGGAAATGAAATTTGATACTGATAGTCGTTCCTGACTCTAAAAATTCTCTTTTGACTCTTAATTGTCGTTTTTGTTTTTACTTGATTTATTATCCTCGATTGGTAGCAGAGGGACATGTATCTTAGAGTTACCAGCTATAATGACATCCTTGATCAAGTCTTTCCAAATAGTACAAAGAAATTACCAACCTTAGCTTGAGCTTTATGCAACCCATCACTTATGAATACGACAAACGGATGCCGTACAGAATCAATGAAATCATCCGCGCATTTGGAGACAAAATATCTAATGTATTTAATTCTCATATTCTTCTTCACTTTAAGATCATTCAATTCCACACTTTCTCCATTAAAATTATACTTAATCGACACATTCTCCTCCATATCCCTCGGCATATCAATCAATTTATCAATCTCAATCGCTACCGGCTCAAACTCATCCCAAACCGCTTCATGAACAATCTTTCTGTCAACCATAACAGCCGCCTCCACTTCTAGCAGCCCGGCAATTCCCAGCCCAATCCACCTACCCAACGCTAAAAAACCTCGTACTGTTTAACCACCACCAAGCATCCTCCAAACAGCGGATTAACATCCATAACCACGCTCCCGACATAAATATGGTCTTCGCGCACAAGTTTCCCGTTGCGGATATTGCGTCTCGCGGCATTGAGCATGAACGGCTGTGTGAACATCAGCTTGCGGTTGATCAC
>KE561074.1:0-11486 GCA_000442015.1 Rozella allomycis CSF55 | reverse complement strand
GCGTGGTGCCGAGTTGCATCGCTTGATGGATGATTCTGGGTGTGATTGTGATGTTTTTAAGAGTGATTTTTTGACGGACGAGTGTTTGGATGCTTCGTATTGGTGGGGATGCATGTAGTGGTCTTCAATGTCGTGGACGTCTTTGTTTGTTGTGTGTTTTTTGGGTGATTTGGCGCGCTTGTCTGGGTTGGATGGTTTTGTAGTGTTGATGTGTCTCGAGGGTGCTATTTGCCATATTTTGATGGTGATGTTGTTTTTGTAGAGGGATGAGAGGAAATCCTTTGGAGGAGGAGAATAGTGATTACTTTGGTGATTTGAATGTTGTGGTGGCATATGCAGGTAGAGTCTTTGAAGGACATGACGTCGGACTATTAATGAGAAATGTGTGTGTTACTCTGCCGATGATTGTGTCGCCGATGTGGTATGTAAAGTAGCATTGGAATGGGATTGGTTGAATGTCTGCTTTGGTTGATAGCTTTGATAATCGTTCGGCAAACTCATTTTTTGGTTGGCCAGTTTCATTGTTTAACCATTTTTCAATGTCTGGATTTTTTGAAGCAACTTTGAATGTGATGTGAGTTAATTCTTACTTGATTCTATTGAGCATTTGAAATCGAAAGAAAACTTTACCGAATAATCCATCGGAGAATTCGAAAGATTTAAAATTATTGACTTAGATTTAGAATTATTGATTTAAATAGTTCAATTAGAATTAAAATCAAAAAGAATAACTTTTTAAAAGAGGACTTTATTAACATGTAAACCAAAATCAGTGCTTCTTTCTACTCTTGTTGAACCAACATGGTAGAGTAGAATCCATCGCAAAAGGATCAAAACCTAGTGTGTTATCTTTGAATCTAGGCGAGAATTGTTGCCTATTTCTATTGTTGTTGGGAAGGGGAAAAGGTTCTTCGAGGCCTTGCATGGGCCCAGATGAATAGAAGATCTTTGGCCTGTAAGAAGGTTCTTCTTCCATTACACTTGATGAAAGAAAAGAGAATAAAATACTTTGAGTTTCTGAATTTTTCAATTAAAGAATTTTTTCCTTGAATGTTTGCATAAGAAAGAGAACAAATTTTGTCGCTGTTGAATTTAGTCCATTTCTTGCCACACACTCGGTCTGCAAATGAAACTATAAATCTAAAAAATAAAAAATAAAATGAAAAAATACTTTGGATCTATAAAATTAATAAATGCATAACCAACGTTGCATCTATTTTTAAAGTCCATTCTGAGATATAGAAAATCATAAGTTTTAGCATGGGTTTCATTTATAAATTCAATCAACATTTGCTTTAATTAAAAGAGAATATAATTTGTACTTGGGTGTATTTGTTTGGAATGTTTCTGATCATGCAAGTAGTTCTAGTGTCAATTCCCTTTTCAATAGACCATAAATCTACTTCATTGGGTTGTTTATATTTATTAGAAGATTTAAATTGTTTTGGAGGTGAATAAATCATTGAATCATTAAATGGACTAAATTCTTGAAAAGATTTAAAATTTGAACAAGAAGTTTCTAAATTATTATTCAAAGTAGGCGACAGTGAGGTAGCAGAATGACTAGTAGAAGTTAAGTGGTGAGAACTTAGTGGATTTGTGTTAGAACTCATCGCAGAATTCATTGTACCTATTGTTGAACCAATTGTTGAATTGAATGAGGCTTCTTGCTTTTTTATGTTTTCTTTAACTTTTTTAGCATAAGAAATTTCTTCTTCATCATCCATAATTTTTTCAAAACTTTTAACTAGAGAATCATCAAGAAAAATCAAATCTTCTTCCTTCTTTGGACTTTTAGACCAAACATCACTATCAGTAAAAGATGAATTTTCTTCTAAATGGAATGATGAATGGAAACAAGTTGGAATGTGATTTAAAAGATTCATTTCTTCTCTATTCAAAATATCATTGTATTGATTCTTGGATTCTTTCTTTGCTTTCTGAAGTGAAATCAGTGACGCTGAATTGTCACTTTTAAATAACAAAAATGGCTCTTCATTTATTTCTAATCCTTTGAATCTTTCTTCAAACAATCCTTCTTTGAAATCAAAATCTCTTTTAAATTTAAAACTTTCATTTTCATTCTCAAAATGTTCAACTTGTACTTGCGTCTGTTCAACTTGCACTTGTACTGGTTCAACGCCCACTACAACTTCTTTTACAACTCCTTCCTCTTCTCTCTTCAAATCTATCAAATTCTCTTCAAATTCTACTTTAACTATCGCATCCTATTTATTATTTCACATAAACTCTTACAGAAAACTCTTCTTTTTCCAACATGCTTTTTTGTAACTGCGCCGCTCTTTCATCATCAAACGTCATTCTCACTTGCAAGGTATATTTACTACTAACAAATATTTCTCTCTTGTAACTGCTACTATTCCTGCAAAGTGGCGAATATATTCGGCCTTGCAAAATGTCAACGCTTGACTACCACGTTGCCATCCCACCACTCTTACCTCTATTCGCTCCAACGTCGCTCGCTTCTTACACATTGGATTCAGCGTTATCAATATCTCCCTCCTCTCGCCATAGTCGTCATACTTGTCTCCCTCCCAGCTAACATACTCTCGGGGATGGCCTCCATACTCCTATCACTCGTCTATCTATTAATTACTCTAATTATTCCCTCTTTTTCTACCATAAAACAGCCTTGTATCATTTGATCACAGTCTACTTCTTTTTTCCCATATTTACTTACTCTGATTTAATACAGGGATCCGGTGACTAATCACCCCTCTTATATAACTCTGCACTGAACTCGCAACATGCTTATTATACATAACAACTATCATATATCCATCATTCATAAAATCCAATATCATCCCCTTAATCTCATCCTTCAAATGCACCAGCAATTTCTATTCAAATCCATCTAACATCTTACCTTTACATACTCCACTCCATTCATCCCTTCTCCGCCTCTGCAATTCATCTTCAAGCAAATCCATCTGCTCCCATCACTCACCACATACTTTTCCAACTCACATCTCTCCTTCTTCTCCACCTCCTTTGCCTCAAACGGACTCTCAAACCTATATTCAAATCCAAACGGACTATCATGCATCCTATCCCTCCTATCCTCCACAGTAACAATCTCAACCATCGGAAACGCCCTGCCATCCACCATATGCACCTCCTGCGCTCCAACATCATTCATAATACTCTTCATATCCACAATCTCCCGATCAGCACTCAGTATCCCACGGTCACAACCAACGCGCATTTCTACAATATACTCCCCATCCCCTTACCATATCCATCACCCGCCCGGTTCACATCATACAGCTTCGAGCCAGAATGCTTACGCACAATATACTCGCACAGCTCTGATTCATTGCTCGCCTGCTCGTCAAGCAGAACTATACACTCGCGTGAATACGAATTCATCATCCAACGCCGCAAGGTCACGCTAATTGTCTTTCATACGGTCGCTTACTCGCTCATTTTTTTGTTTGTTGCGCCAGGGTCCACGCTTTATAGTTGTCGGGAATGCAGGGGTCGATCATACGTCACACTTTAGTTGGCGCCACAATTTTTCTTGAATTTTGGAAATTGTTGGTGGCTTCTGCTGGTTGTGGACTTGTTGTTATACATGTTACGCTAATGATTATGTGGAAAATTTGAGATGGCGATTTCAATCGGCTTGGAAGATTGAAAAGTCAATATATTGATAAATGTTAAATTGTTGATAGTTCATAGGTTTACATTAAATATGTTTCATATCTACTCATTTGAACATTTAATTTTCGAATTTACTAATGCACTGGCTCAACGATTTTTTCGAAACAGTTATTCATACACTGCTATACGTTCGTCAAATATATCCACAAAGTAACCAAATAAATTTATCCAAACACAGATCTATTTCAGAAACGAAAAAAATATCACGTAAAGTCAACCAGTATCAAAAATAGGTTCCAGTATACATGAGCCGACATCCAGAGCTAAACCAATACGTTTTATCAATTCTGCTAGCTCTTGAGCCATGGCTACACGATTCCAAGCTGCGGAAATTGGTTCTAGTAGTTTTAGACCAAGACACCAACACGCCGATTGAAAAATTCGTGTTTCAGATCCACGGGTAGAGCTTATTTATGGTTTGTAATAGGCTTCTCGATGAAGTTGATGATATTGATGCGTATTTTAGATCGTTTTTGGTGAAACTCGGGACTTGCGATTCAATGTTGCCGTCTTTGAAAGATCAAAGTAGGTGTACTTGATTGATTACAAAGATATCACGTTTTGTGTGGCGGTTGAAGTTGATGATGACGATAGTACGCAGGTTTCTAGCTCAAATCAGTCGGTATGTGTGCTTGATTTTATTGATGAAGTGGGTTTTGGCAGATGAAAATCATATACCTGGGAATAATGGCAATCAGAAAATATTGCCTATAAAGACATTAAATACTGAAAATTTTAAAGTAAATTTGACTAGTGTGAACAAATAGATGGAGATTTATGTTGAAACTAGCTAATTTCCCGTTTGAAAATTAACAATGTATTTAATAAAGAAGCATGTATCAATGGATTCAATGCCTTACTTCAGAATTAAAACTCGAAATTATTTATTTATATAAACGTATACTGCAGAAATTAAATGACCATTGTGCAAAGAGCGTAAACCCATGCGGTAAATTCGTTTCGAGTCTTGAATTTTAACAAATGCTTTTTGTTGGCGGTTTCGACAATCACTGTAAATGGCGATAGGTCAAAGCTAAACTTTTTAAAGTATTCTGGATTTTTTCTGATGCAGTCAATTTCCTCCGCTTGGATATACATCCATTGTCCGCATCCAACGCTGAAAACTTGTATGGCTTTCACATCTCCCTTTCCCAAGATCCATTTAGGAACCTTTATGCAGTAAGGAGATATAACACAACACTTCCAATACTCTGGTGGTACGTTGCGTTTAACAAGCGCTTCCAAAATTCGTGGATGTATTTTCTGTTTTACTAATTCATCTTCCATGTCTAGCTTTGGGAAAAACGTCATCTTTTCTTTAGAGTAACATACTATTCCATTATCAGAATCAAAAGTAAAGTCTCTAGTGACCCATCTCTTCTTACTTGTAAATTTGTCTATTTTGGAAAAGATTGTCAAATTTCTTTCGGATTTGGATAACTTCCGGCTACTTTTCAAGTCGGAAATCTTCTTCTTTTCCTTATCTTTAGTAGATATAATGTTAGGAATAAACACCCCGTCAAAACCCAGATCTTCAGACGCTGTGTGAACCTTGAGCTCAATCGGGTCTACTTTGGAAATCGGCTTCATGTAATGCGTAATTACGCTATTGGCTGACTTTGGGGTTTTGGGCAAAGGTCTTTCTTTGTGGTTGGGTCTCTCATTCACTAAATTTAAAGAATAGCTTGTAGGCTCCCAAGTAGATGATAATGTTGGAAGAGAGGTTGACCTTATAGGAGGAGAATGAGATTGAGGAAATACTGGAATGGGTAGTCTTGAAATACGCTCTTGGTTGTTTTTCATCTTGCGGATGAAACAAGGAGGTTGTTACGATACATTTCAAGGGTCATTTTTAGCTCGGCCAAAAATAGGATCATCAATCAATCTCATCTGATTTAAAAAGTAGACTTTTCTCCCGAAATTAGATAATGAAGCGCATCAATAGAATAAGGATAGTCAGGCATAAGCCTGTTGTGGGCACGGTTTCTAGACTATATTTTAGTGGTGACACAAAATCCAGAGTCAGTGATGACTTTGCCGAGGAGACAATGTCACCTTCTCTTTATGGAATAGTCCCTGAGCCGGGTGACAAACATAGTGGTAATACCTAATTTCGAATAAGATAGATAACAAGGGAAAGAGGATTACTGACAAATTGACTGAAGTTATTGAGGGGAACAAAAGTCGGCCTGATGGTATACCAAAAGAAATGCCCAGAAAAGAATAAAATTACCACCTTTTTAAAAGATATTGTTTTCTTAATTTTGGCAAAAAAACTGAGAAAAGGGATCAGGGATGAATGCTTATTAATGCTACTATTATGGGAAGTCTGGTAGTGGTGACTGGTATGTTTGATCACCTATTCGACGAAAAATTATTCTATTTTCTATTTAGAAAATTTTGCTACTATATATAGACGTATTGTGGCACCCTGGTCTTGGCTTATACTTTTTTGTCAAAACTTTTCCATGACAATCCAAGTGGAGGTTAAAAAATATAGGGCACATTTAATTCTGGCTCTGTTTTTGGGATTTATTTTTGCACTTGTTGTTTGTTTAAGAGACCGACTTCCTACGGCCCTTTCTAAAGAAGAAGCTGATATGAACGATGAGTTTTCCGGTATTCTCGCATATGAAGATCTAAAATTTATCGCTTCCGACTTTCACCATGTCGGTAGTGAACATAACTTGGCCGTGTTTCTTTTTATCCAAGAAAAGTTGCTACACCTTTCTAGTGAAGCTAAGAAACTTGGGCTTTCAATGACAGTTATGTATAATAAGCAGCCTAAGCTCACCCCAGATAATGAAGATGAAAGTGAAATACCTGGACAAATTTTTGGATTGCTAGAAGGACAAACCAAAGATACTATAATGATATCTGCGCATTATGACTCCGTTGAGAAATCCTTCGGCGCTAGTGATAATGGGGCAGGAGTTACTGTGGCTCTTGAAGTTATGCGCAAAGTCATTCGTGGTGGGAAAAAGCCAAAAAAGTCATTGATGATATTCTTAAATAACGGAGAAGAGATTGGACTCCGAGGATCTAAATGGATGGTGAATCAGACAGTTTACGAAAGAGTCACTAGAGTAATTAATTTAGAAGGGGGTGGTACTGGAGGACGGGCCATTCTTTTCCGTACAAACTCATTTAGTATGGCCGCTGCATATGCTCAGGTTGCTCCGTATCCACATATGAATATTTTTGGTGAAATTGTTATGCAAAGGCTTGGAAGTTACACCGATTACGAAGTTTATGCGGCCAAGATGGGAAAGATGGGATCCACATGGGAGGCTAGAGAGTGCGTAGATATCGCATTTTACGAAGGAAGAATTCATTATCATACTGAGAATGACTCTCTAGAAAATATTTCTTCCGGTTCTGTTCAACATATGGGTTCTAATGTTTACAAGTTTACTAAGCATTTGATATTTGAAGAAGGCACTGTATCAAATGAAAGCGATCCGAAGAATTTAACATATTATGATTTTCTAGGTGATACTGCTGCAGTATATGCTGTTGAAGTGAAAACCACACTTGCCTTGGTTTTCGGGTGCCTGTCTTTATCTTTGGTGGGTGTATTATGGAAGAAAACAAAGTTTGGCTTTGGAAAGTACATAATTTATCTTACGTTGTGCGTACTTTTCCCCATCTTCTCCCTTTTATCAACTTTTCTGTTCAACATCCACAGTTACAGTGCAGTGAATGCCACAATTGGTCATAAAGTTACATGGACATATCATTGGGGATCGTTTGTCGGAATGATTCTCTTTGTTCTTTTTATAAAACTTTGCATAGAAATATATAGAAGCAAAAAGATTAAAGAAGAGATCTCTTGGAATGATCATGAAAGCGCTGTAATTGCTGCACTTCTTACATTTTCTGCAATTATATCAATGGCAACAAATTTATTAATTGAAAATGGTCTCGTATATTTGACTTGCAACTTTAATATCGCGTTGTTTTCTGGTACTCTGTTCTACTTTATGCCTAAAATCTACCACGTGTCGCCATTAGAAAGCTATACCTTGATGTCCTACTCTTTGACGTGTGTTGCTCTTATTGATATGGCAATTACTCTTCAGCGTGTGTTCACAATGCCTTTTTTATTTATGGCACCATTATTAGTTACTTGGCTTTTCCATACATTTTCGTTCATGCCTTTAATACCTTACCTTTTAGGCTTAAAACACACTAGAAGATTTATGTATTCTTTACTCGGACTGCATGTGATTATGATTTTAGTCACGTTATTTTCTTTGTAATAAACCCATTCGTCTGATTCAATTAAACTTTGTTAATTATTTTCTTAAATTATGAATGACTACACTCATTACAATGCTTTGGCAATTTTCGCCAAACATTTCTGGTCCAATTTGAAAGGATTATTTTTTGTCAGGGTTTTCAAGCGTACCTGGTACTCTCTTTGGAAAAGCAAAGCGATCAAGTCCATTAATGCAAAATCAAGCGTGTACCAAGATACAGATTTTGCATCAGAATCACTCTCACCATTCATTTACCAAGTCAATGAAGAATTATCATCCCCGAAAGGTAAAATATACATGCAGCCAAAAGTGCAGACCAAAAGGCAATAGATCTTAGTTTTATTACAAGAACCATTCACATGGCCTCGCATACCGGCGCTGAGAATATTACAACCATTGTTGAGAGAAGATTACAGCCAAATATACCACATTCCTTTATGAAACCCAGGATGCTAACAAAAACGAAATTAGCCAAGGTCGATGAAAAGAATAAACCTTGTGTGTGAATCAAGATATTTTCAAATTTACTTATTTACTATTTGTCAAAAACATGACTAGGAAAAAGAACAATATTCCAGAGCACGCCAGAGTATCATTTATTTCTGTATCCTCTAGTGAGGACGAGGGAACCGAGCAAACCGAGAGGAAAAGGGGATCATCGATATCGTCCATGAAAAGAACCAGATTAAAAGATAAAGAAAAGATGAGTTCCCCATTAACCAATACGTCACTAAATACTCCAAGAAAAAAAGCGGATAGCAAGTCTGGCGATGAATTAGAATTGATTCGAGCTCGAGCAAATTCCGTAAAAAAGGAACATCAACAATTAATGAATGCATTTGAGGAGGAAAAGCAAAAGGCTATTGTAAATACAAAGAAAGAATATCAGGCAGACAAGGAAAGAAAAACAATGTCGATGCTTGTCTCGACTCCACCTGCCAAAGTGAGAAATCATAGAAAGCATCATTCGGCGATTGTTACAAATTCTGATATAAGTCATATTATAAGCGGCATGTTAGAAGAAGTAAATATAAACCAGGGGAATGATTTTGAAGATGAATTTGGTTTAAAGGAACGTTCACCAAAACTGGAATCCATGCGAGACCTGATTAGTCAAGAGATTCAACCTGATAATTTAGGTGAAAGTGATAATATGGTACTTGAAAATGAAGGGAATCGAAAAATAGAGAGCAAAAATGATGAAACGAGCTTCGCTGATGAAAATGATGAGAAAGTTAACGATGACAATGAGGTGGATGTTTCAGACGACACAGAGAACAACCAAAATGAATCGCCTGTGATTGAAGATGAAGACATTGCTAGATCAAATTCAATGAACGTCCTCGTAAACCGCAACGACGAAGACGAAGGTAGAAACGAAAATACAAGCTTTTTTGAAGCAGAGACTAGAATTTGCTCGTATGAAAATTTACCCTTGCCAAAAGAAACAGAGTCGCGTGATATTTTAAGCCTAAATGCTGACGATATTCATTTTACTGTGATTCCATTGTTCAATACTCGTAATTCTGATGCTGAGACTTTATTGTCTTCTGACGATGATGTTATTTCAGACGTATTTTTGATGGAGAGAATGGAAGAACTTAATAACACTCTAGAGAAAGATCCGAGAGCTATTCAGCATTATAGATATTCATTTCAACATGTTGTTCAAAAACAAGACAATTTTGGTGACATTGAATGGTGGGGTCGTTTTATGATGAATTCTGAAAGTTTGATGGTAAATAACACAAATGAAGTTGCAGAAAAATTGTCAATGGGGATTCCAAACCCAATACGTGGCTTAGTAAATCATAGCCTTAAAATTTCAAAAGGTTTGGCAATTGCTAGCTAATGCAAAAAATGAAGATTTAGAAGAAATTTATCATCAATTAGTCAAAGAATCTTCACCTCATGAAAAAATGATACGAAGAGACATTACGAGGACATTTCCTAGTCACGAATTTTTTACCGGCGGTGATGGCCAAGAAGCTCTTTTCAGAGTGATGAAAAGTTACTCATTGTACGATAAAAGGGTTGGATACTGCCAAGGATTGACCTTTCTTGTAGGGTTATTTCTACTACACGTAAAGCTTTCACAATGTAACAAAACTAGATGCCCGAAGCTGAATCGTTCTGTTTGCTAGTCAAGTACATGGAGGACTATGAAATGCGTGCTACTTATAAGCCAAGTTTGGAGGGTCTTCATCATAATTTATACCAACTGGATCGTTTGATTGTAGAAAATCTTCCATCGATAGCAAAACATTTCAATGATGAAGGAGTCTTATCAACCATGTATGCTTCTGAATGGTTTATGACATTTTTCACATACAGATTTCCCCTGGAATTAGTGGATCGAATGTTTGATGTTTTCTTTGGGGAAGGGATCACAAGCCTCTTTAAACTTTGCTTGGCAGTTTTAAAAGGGAATGAAAATCTTTTATTAAAACTAAATTTTGATAATTTGCTTCAATTCTTAAAACAATCTTCTTTCAAAATCTTCATGGATGATCTCTCCTCTCTAATAAATTTATCAAGAGAATTTAAAGTAACTCGAAAAAAACTTTCACATTTGTCAAAAGAGTACGAAAAGTTTTTAAATAAATCAAATCCACTGCAAGAAAAAGTTATGTCATTGGAAGACCAGGTAGAAAATTTAACAAAGGAGTTGAGCTCCATGAAATTTGATAAAGACAATCTTTCAGAGGCTTACCTCAACATTCAAAAACAGATTCAAAAATCAAACCAAGAAGTTTCTTATCTTAGAGATGAAAACGGAATGCTCAATCAACAAGTGGAACAACTGAAATGTCTCATCGAATCACATGAGCAAGGAAGGGGCGCTGCAAAATTAGAAGATACCATTAATCATCTAAGAGAAGAAAATATTAAATTAAACAAAGAATTGCAGGAATTTCAAACAGAACTAATCACTACTAAAATCAATTACGCAGAATGCGAAAATGAAAGGTTGGAACTCCGGAAGGCGATAGAAAAGTTAAAGCATCAATGAATAAACATTATTGTCGCAAAGATTATATTTTTCTTTTGTTAAAAGATAAAGAGAGACCTTTGTAAAGTTTCACCAGTAACGATGACATCATGACACCGCAAACGAAATATTTGCAATACATCGCCCTATCCGTAACCGCGTAATTTGAGTATCGAATAGAAATGAACACCAAAGATGTTGTTATTGTTAAGTGCGACAATTTACTCGATCCAGAGTCCAGACTTTACAAGGAAACCAAAAGAAATATTAGACAATAAAATCATCTCTTCAAATTATGGTTGGGTTACTTTGCAAAAACCAAAAAGTTGTGTTGGATTAACATTGAAATTTGAAAAGCCAAAAGACAAAAGATGGACAAATTTATTTCACTAAGTAAAAAATTGCATAACAGATGTGTTTTTATCTTGAAGCTGCTTTGACGACATTGCAAATTGAAGAATTCTTGCCTGTTTGTTTTCCCAAAAAGTCATAAAGAGCGAAAAATGATGTGGCTCTGATTCAGTTTAACAACCAATCTCGACCCATCT
>KE561072.1:0-11187 GCA_000442015.1 Rozella allomycis CSF55 | reverse complement strand
AACATAATAAGACCATGATTTGTAATAATATTATTATAAATAGATCCATATATATTAATATAATTTAATTTAATACCTGAATTAATCAATTCTAATCTAATAATAAATGAATAAGATGTACCAATAATACCACTAATAATTCCTAAATAACTATACATAATTCCAATGTCTATTGCATTAGTACTACATAATTGTCTATATATTCTAGTCATATATATAAATATATTAAATGATAGTGAATGATAACAGTATATATATTTTTAATAATAAATAAATACTCTATAACGAGTATTTATATAATCAATAAGGGATGATGGGTAACGATATTTTTAATAGATCTATAGAGGATGATCGGTAGTGTTATTTTTATTAGTATATAAATATAAATCAGGATAATAATTAATTTCAATAGGGGATGATCGGTAGTATCATTTTTAGAGGTAGATATAATTATATAAAATAATAAATTCATATATATCTTTCTTAGGATAAATTTAAGTTAATCATTGTTAATATTGTTTTTAAGATGTATATATATAAATTAATAATTAATGTTAGATATAAATAAGTTATTAAGGATGTATAATATAATTTTATAAGATAATATATAAAATTATAAATTTAAAAGTAAGATATAATTATATAAATTGAGAGGTTATGATGGACTATATATCTTTTTTAGGTTAGATATAAATTAATTAGGTTAGATAATAATAAATAGTTAGTGTTGTATAGTATTATTTTATAAGTTATATATAAAATAATAAATTAATAAGATTATAAATTAAATTGTATATTGATATATTAATAAATAGAAATATAAGTTGATATAAATTAATAAATAGAGTTAGATATAATATAATTTTATAAGTAATAAATAAAATTATAAAGTTAATTGAATATTAATATAATAGAGATAGAAATATAAGTAAATATGTATTAATAAGTAATATAATATAATAAGAGATCAATTAATAATAAATATATTAAGTCCTATCATTATTTATTTTTAATAATAATTTAAATATTTAATGTATCAAGAGTAATAAGTATAATTTAATAAAATATTCATATTGTTATGATAAGATCCACATAATTCACTACAATAACCAACATATATACCTTTTTTTAATACAATAATATAATTAATATTTATAATACCTGGTATACAATCCATTTTAATACCTAAACTTAATATTCCATATGAATGAATAACATCTCCACTTGTAAATAAATAACAACATTTATAAATAATAGGTAAAATAATAATATTATCTAGTTCTATATAATTTTCTAATATATTATATAAATCATTATTGTTATAAGTTGTAATATATATTTCTATATAACCATATTCTAATATATTATAATTTCAATATCATTGATAGCCTATAATCATAATATAAGTATTAATATACATAAGTTTATCATTTGAATATAATAAATTAATAGAAGGTAAAAATATAATAATAATTAGTAAAGTTGGAATAAATATATAAATAATTTCTATTTTTTCATATTGAGATAATTTAATAAAGTTATTTTTAAATATAAGTATAATATATAATATAAAATATATGGATATAATGATTAATATTCCATAATAGAGATAAACATCATACAATTCAATTCTATCTATATAATTAAATACACCTTCTTCGTTAAAACTATAATTTATAAATATAGGTCAATCCATATACATAAATTTATTTCTCTGTAAAATAAATATAAATCTATAATAATTCATTTGTATATATATGTAAGAGTGTAATATAAATATAACATTGTAAATAATTGATATATAATTCTAATGAATAAATTAATATAATAAAAATATAAATAAATATATAAATTGATATATTTAAATATATAAATAATAAAATTATTGATATAATAATTTTAATTAATAAATGTCCACATAATATGTTATAAGATATTCTAAAACTTAATGATATAATTCTAGATATATGAGATATAATTTCTATAAGATATAAATATAAAGATATAAAAATATTATTTTTTAATAAAAATATAAAGAATATGTCATATTTAATAAATGAATTAATTGTAATATATAAAATATAAATAATACTAATAAAAATATTAATTTTAAGTTGATTTGTAATTAATAATGAATCATTTATAATACCTAATATATTTCCTATAATATAATAATAATAATTAATAAGTATATAATATAAGTTATCTTTAATTAAATAATTATATATATATTGATAACTAATTAAATTTATAATAATAAAATCTTTATAATAATAATAATAATTAATATAATAATAATAATCATATTTGTTTCTATATATAATAAATAATAATAAAATAAATAATATAATAAATAATATATAAATATTAAATATTGAATAATATAATTCCTTGTCATCTATTAATAATGTAATAATATAATCTATTTGAAATTCATTAATTGCATTATATAAAATCATTAAAATAATTAATATATCTCTATAATTGGATTCTAACCAATAATTTTTTATTTGGAATAAAATGTTTTTGTTATTATAACTATATATATATTAGAACAGAATTAGACTTTAACTAATATTTTTAAGTTTGCAACTTAATATAATAAAATTTATATTATCTGATTAACCATATAATATAATAATAGATATAATTAATGAAAATAATCCCATACTCTCTATTAATGCAAAATATATCATCCCTGTACTAAATAATTTATTTTCTAATGATGGTTGTCTACCTATTGAATAAACTACACATCCTAATACTATTCCTCCTCCTATAGCTGATCCTCCTAATCCTATACTACATAAACCTGATCCAATATATTTACCTATGTTTTCCATATATATATAAAGATAAGTTAATTAAATAATAGGTATTTCTAATGTATGATGATAATTAAAAGAATTATGTAAATAATGTAATGAATTAAATCTATTTATATTGATATAATAAAAGATATATCTATTTATGTATAATCTATCTATAAAATAATAATTATTTTTATTTAGACATTTTGATAATTTATTAATTAATATTATAAAATATAATATTAAAGATATTTATGATATAATAGATCCTAATGTAATGTATGTATTATAATAATTAAAATTAATATTAGTGTCACTATATCTTCTAGGTAAACCATTTAATCCAATAATATGCATAATAATAAATGTAATATTGACTCCTATAAATAATAATATTGAATGAATATATCATATGTATAAATTTATATATTCTATAACTTCTTTATTAATAATTATTTCTTCATATATAATTCATATACCTAATATATATTCTAAATAATAATATATACCTAATAAAACACACATAACTACTCCTATACTTAATACCATATGAAAATGACCTACTACAAAGTATGTATCATGTAATGATAAATCTATTATTGAACTTGATAATATTATTCCTGTAACACCTCCCATAATAAATAATGATATAAAATAATATATATAAATTAAATATTCTATACAATTCTCTTGAGAATAAGTTTCTTTATAATATAATGATGTAATCCATGAATATATTTTTATTCCTGTAGGTAAACCAATTATAATTGTAGAGCTATTATAAAATACTTTTGAATCAATATCTAAACCTATAGAGAACATATGATGATACATAACGATAAATCCTAATATAGAGATAGATATAATAGAATAAACCATTCCTAAATTACCAAATATTCTTGAAGATGTTAAATATGATATAATTTCACTTATAATACCAAATCCAGGTATGATTAATATATAACAATTATTAAAATTATAAAAAATTATAAA
Source organism: Rozella allomycis CSF55 (assembly GCA_000442015.1). Taxonomy (NCBI): domain Eukaryota; kingdom Fungi; phylum Rozellomycota; genus Rozella; species Rozella allomycis. The sequence goes on along the minus strand of KE561072.1, from coordinate 7,384 downwards.
AAAATTAATTTTTTAAAAGGGGATAGTACATTAAAATATATTTTTATATAGAAAATGCTATATAGGTAGATCATAAAAATACTATAGGGAATCAAATTTTAATAAAATTTTATAAAAATAAATATAATAATAGATAAGATGATTGCTTAAAGATACAATTTAATAAAATTAATGTTGATATGGTGAATTAATTTTATTAATATCAACCTAGTCTAATTGGAATGTAATATATTTATATAGTAATAATTATTTAGTAATAATTATAATTTAATTTAGTCTAATAGAAATATTAATATTAATATATATATAGAATTATTAATTTATGTATAGCTTATCAGAATCTCACTTATATAGAATGTTATATAATTTAATAGTTAAATTTAAATAAGTTATTGTTAGAGATTTATTAATAATAAAAGTATAAAGTTAGATTTAAATATGATATTGTTATAGATTTATTTATTTTAGGTAGTTAGATATAGTTATAAAAGTTTAAAGTTAGATTTAAATAAATTTATTTAGTATGTTAAGATATAAAATTAGATATATAGTTAGATATAAGATATAAATATTCATATATGTGTAGATAAATTTATGTATTGATTATCAGAATTTCATATATATAGAATGTTAGAGATTTAAGTATAAATATTAATGAGATAGTGCAGAGTTGAACTGCTATTAAGATTAAATTAATAATTGTTTTACAAACAATATACATTACCCTATGTAACTATCTTAATGTTATAAATATTATAATTAGAGATTAATAAAATAATAAAGGAGATAATTAGTTATTCTTACTAATAATAGAAATTAAATTATATAAAAATATATAATTTATATATATTCATTATTTATTTATTTATTTATACATATAATAATTATTTAATTTAATAAATAGAGGTATATAATAATAATTCTTTTCATACTATATTAAAAATATATAATTTAAATTAATAAAAAGATAGTATCCTTCCTATTTTACAATGGAATTAACTCAGCTAATGAACATGATTTATAAGATGAACAATCTATATAATTATATTTCTATATATAATTATTAATGTAAGCCAACAACGGATTAATAAACATTTATATTTATTTATTTAATACAAATATTATTATGTTATCCCTAGAGTAATTTATATTTTTTATGTACATATTAATAATAATGTAGATCTTTATATAATACATATATATAACTAATTATAAATATTTCTCTATTAGTATAATTATTATTTATTTATTAATTTATTTAATAATCTATTTATATTATATATTTTCTTATTATATAATAGTTTCCAACTTAAACTAACTTATAATATTAATTTATTAAATGATATATATATTAATAGTAAAACTTCATAGGGACTCTACTTCTTTTTTATAATATTTGAATATTCACAAATTTATTTATTTCATATAATTTATATTTGAGACATTAGTATATTCATTTTTTCATTCTATTTATAAACAATTAATTTATATTTATACTTTAATAAGTCTTATAGTTAAACTTTCTATTTAATATTAATAATAATATTATTGAGAAGAAATCATATATAATACAATTAATAGAGCTATATCTTATGTATTTGATAAACAGTTGATATATATAGTTTTATTTATTAATATACAAATATATTAATATATTTATTGTCTAGTTCCTTAAATATAATTATTTATAATATTTATTTTTCCATTAATAAATATAATTTAACTTGAAGTTAATATAGATGTAGATAGATATATTTTAATTAGGATTTAATTAGGTTTGATTACTCAATATAAGATATATATAATTATTTTAATTTAAATAATTATAAATGATAACAATAAAAATTTATATATATATATAATAATAAGGTTAATTATATATTTGATAAGAATTAATAAATTCTATTTTAATAAATAAGGTTTGATATGTAGAAAGAATATTAATTTTAATTAATTAATAATAATAGTTATAATACTTATATATATTTATTTATATTTAATTTAATTTTTATATTTATATATTTAGATTTATATACACACTATAATTAAATCTATTTCATTATTTCTATTTTAATACTAATTAATAATTATATAATATAATTCTAAAATAATGACTATACTAATATATATTTCTCATTTAACTAAATAGTTATATAATCGATAATAATTTCTATACTTAAATAAAATTATAAAATAATAATGCAACATTAATTTCTTATATTCTAAATTTAAAAATAAATTTTATTTAATTTCTTATATGTTCTAGTTTAAATATAAATATTAATAATGGTTAATTCTATATATATATTTCTCTACTTAAATACTTATACAATAGTAATATAATTTTATATATAATAACAATACTTAAATAATACAATATAATAATAAATATCTTAATTTATATATAAATATAATTAATTTTCCTTTTCAGTACTTTTTCTTTATTAGTGACATATAAATATAATATAATTTATAATTTAATTTTTATTCTAATATATTAATTCTTTATTTAATACTTAATATAATTATTTATTTATTTACTAAAATATATTTTTTATTTAATTATAATTAATCTAATTAATTATAAAGATACTTCTAATTTAAATATTTCTTTTTTCTATAATATATAATGTCTATAATTTATTTATTAATATAATATTCAATTCATTAATTTATTTATTTATTAACTCATTCTTGAACTAATACCTTGTTACAACTTATAGATATATAAATATACTCTATTGATGGGCTGTAAGTATATATAAATTTAATATTCAATTATTCTAATTTCTATAATTTATTATAATAATTTACTTTTTATTTCTATTAATAATACATATATATATATGTAGAAATAATTAGTCTTATCTGTTTCCATATTTAATAAATCATATTATTTATTTTAATAATATATAATATATATATTCTAATGAATATATAATAATAAATAATAATCTAAAAATAATCATGCAATATATCTTATTATATGTATAATTTATATGTGTATCTTCATATTAAAAATGATAAGTCATAAATTCTTAATTATATACTATCTAACATTATTAATTTTAAATATTGCTATTTTATTCTCTAGGAATAATATTTCTATTTTCATATTTATAAATAAATTTATTATAATTAACTGCTATTATTACTTGGGTCTCTAATCCAATTTATAAAATAATGCTTAATTAAATTTAATACTAATAATATTCTGTATATTTCTTTATTTATAATAATATTTTATATTTATTTATTATTTAACTAATAATAATATTTTATATATACTTAATTATTAACATTTAATAATTTATATTAACTAAGTAAGTCCTTTAATAATAATTTATACTAAAACTTTTATGTTTAACCGAATATTCTGGAACATTAATTAATTAGTTTATAAAAAAGTATAATAATTTATATCTTAAGATAATATACATTAATATATCATTATATATATAATATTGTATAAATTTCTATTCTACATAATCTAATAAAGATAACTTTTAATTTGATATATTTAATATGAGTCTAATAAGTTTTTAATATATAATTAAATATAGAATTTAATTAATTAATTAATATAGATATATATTAATATTTAGATTGAATAAATATTCTAGTATGAATAAATAATGTATAATGCATAAATTTTAACTTAATGTAAATTTTATAGATAAAGTAAGAATAAAGTATATAACCAAAATAATAGATTCATTGAGTGCATATAGTAGACATTTTAATAAAATTAATGTTGATATAGGTGAATTAATTTTATTAAATATCAACTCTGTCTACTATATTATTATAGTCTAATATGTATTAATAATATATATATATAAATATATATATAAAGATAGTCAGTTATAATTTAATTTATTAATATATGTATGTATTATCAAATATTCAGATAGTTAGAATTATATTAGTTTATATGTGTATATATTAACAAGATTTAGAAGATATATATTGTTTAATAAGTCTAATTAAAATATATTTAGATATTTATATGTTAAGTAAGAATAATATTTATAGAGACTTAATTAAATTAGTATAATTAGTGTCATAACATATAGATAAAATTAAATTTGAATATAATAATTATTAATAAAGAGATTTAAATATAAGTATAGATATTAATAATAATGTAATATAAAAGATTTAGATATTTATAAATATAGTTAGGAATATATAAGTTTAATTAGAATAATAATATAAGATATTGTTTAATAGATTTAATAAGAATAATAATATTGTAAAATATAGAAAATAATATAAAATTAAGATTTTACTTAATATAATATAATATTTATTAATATGACAACTACCTATATAAATTAGTATTGAATAAATATAAATAATAGAATTTAGAAAGTATATATTAAATAATTTAAATTTATTTGATTTAATAAAAGATATATTTGTAAAAGGTAATATAAATAATATTAAAATAGAACTAAACATAATTATAACTCCTATATGTTTATTATAAAAACATCTTAATATACAATAAAAATATAATAAATATCAATGTGGTACTATAGAAATAGGTGTTATTATTGAATTATAAATATTATTATTATCTTTATCTATGTAATTGTAGGGTATATAAAATGATATATATAGAAGAATAAATATATATATAAATAATGAATATAAGTCTTTAATTGTATAATATATATTAAAATTAATCATTGATGAATTATTATTTAAACCTAATATACTATTACCTCCATTTGTATGTAAATATATTAAATGAATAATTATAAAAATTAGTATAATAAGTCCTAGTAAATAATGAAAACTAAATAATCTATTAATTGTGTCATTACTAATATAATAATTACCTCATATATAATATGTAAATCATTCTTTAATGTAAGGAATAATAGATAAAATATTACATATAACTACAATCCCTCAATAACTTTGTTGTCCACCTACTAATGAATATCCTAAAAAGGATATAATAATAATAATTATAAATATAAATATACCTATATAATAGGTATTAGATTTAGGATAAATATATGAATTATAGTATAATGATTTATAAATGTGTAAATATAATAATATAAATATTAATGAAACTCCTATAATATGAATAAATCTAATTAATGATCCATTTCTTATTTCTAACATAATATAATATATACTATCATAACTATTGATTAATATAGAATTATAATATAATGATAATAATATACCTGTAACTATTTGAATTAAAATACTAAAACCTAATAAACTTCCTATGTTAAATATATATGTAATGTTATAATTTATAAGTGAGTCATATAAATATTTATTAAATATAATAAATAAACTATCTTTCTTAAATAATCTATACATTAGTAAATAATTAAATAAATGATAATAAAAATAATGTCTAAAAAATGAATATTAATATAAAGTAAGTTATTATTAATTAAAATTATTTCTGATTTTGAATATATAATAATATAATTATTAATAAACATATGAATACCATGTAACCCTGTAATACAATAAAATATACTCCCATATATACTATCTGTAATTGATAATAATGATATATAATATTCTATATATTGAATGTAACTAAATAATAATAATATTTGTGAATCTATAGATAATTCTTCTATATTGTTAATAATATCACTATAATAATTAATAGTCATAAATGATCCTCCTAGGATAATAATAAATAAATTTAATATAGATAAACCTATTTTAGAATAGGTTAAGTAAATAGAATAATTATTAAATGTAAATATTGATGAATTAAATAAATAATATAAATAACTAATGAATATTGTAAGAAATATAATTAATTCACTTACTATGTATCAAATAAATCCATATAAAATATAATCTTTCCAATAAATAAATGTATTCTCTATTTCAATGTCTATATCTAATAATCATAAATATATTATAATAAATATAATAATAAATTCCATAATGAATATATAAATCTTAATATAATACTCTATATTTATAATAAATGAAAATAATATAATATATAGTATAATACAACATATAATTGGATATATACTAATTTCTAATAAGTTAAAATAATAAATATATAACATTATAAATATATTGTGAGGTATATAGGAATTGAACCTATCAATAAATAGATAATGAATCTATAATTCTACCTAGATAACCTCTATAGTAAATAATATATAGTTTTTAAGTCTGTAAGTTAATAATATAATATATAAAAAGATAAGTTTATAATTAATATATTAATAGGAATATATTAATAAAGATATATATAAAGATATATATAGGATATATAATAATAGATTAATATAATAATATATATATATATAAATAGATTTAGGTATAGGGTATAATGTATAATTAATATATAATGTAATAGATATAGATATAATATAATAATATAATAATATAATAATAGAGTAATATAATAATATAATAATATAATAATATATAAATATATAAATATAGGTATAATATAAGTATTTAAATATATAAATTAATAATATAAGGTGTATAATAATAAATAAATAATAATATAAGTATATAAATAAATATATATATATAAATGTATTTAGTTTTAAGTATTGAATAAAGTATATAATTAAATATATAAATAGTATAGGATATATATATTATAATGATAATATATAAATGAATAATTTATAAAAGAATTATTTATAATTGATATTTAATAATTAAATATATGTAGTTTTTTGTAGGGATAATAAGTTAGTAATAGAATAATAAATTAAATAAGTTAATATATATAATTATAATATATATATAGAAAGATTAAATAATATATATATATATAAATATATAAGTATAGAGTAAATAAGTTTTTAATATATATATAGTATCTAATAAATAAAAATAGTCATAAAAGTATTAATAAAGAATATATAATTATAAGTATATTTATGTATTAAGTCTTAAGTATAAAATTATATAATTTTAAATAGAATAGATATATAGATTTTTTAGGTAGGATATAAATATAGATAATAGATAATAGATAAAGATATATAAATTTATTATTTAAGTAATAATAAATAAATAGAAATAGATATATAGATAATTATATAGATAAATATATTAATGTATTAGGTTATAGGTAATATATATAAATATAGATATATAAAATAATTAATTAAGTGTATAGAGTATATATTAATAGATATATAAATAAATAAATGTATAAATGTATATAATTAAAGTATGTATAGTATTAATAAATAGATATATAGGGGGGTATATAAGTGTATTAAATTAAATATATAAAGATGTATAGTAATTAATAAGTATATAAATGTATATAAATCTATCTTTGAGGGGGAGAAAATAGAAATGAGGGGGAGTATAAATAAATATATATATATAGAATATATATATATAT